>NW_026473623.1:0-10323 GCF_026875155.1 Cherax quadricarinatus | reverse complement strand
AAAAGGGGGGGGAGAGGAGAGAGGATGAGGAGAGAGAGAGAGGGAGGATGAGAGAGAGGAGAGAGAGAGGAGAGGAGAGAAGGGAAGAGAGAGAGAGAGGGGAGAGGAGTGAGTGAGTAGGGGGAGGGAAAAAGGTTATGAGAGAGAGAAACGCGAGGGAGGAAAAGGTAGGGTGTGTGTGTGTGTGTGTGTGTGTGTGTGTGTGTGTGTGTGTGTGTGTGTGTGTGTGTGTGTCTGTGTGTGTCTGTGTGTGTACTCACCTATTTGTGGCTGCACGCGTGTGTGTGTGTACTCACCTAGTTGTACTCACCTAGTTGAGGTTGTGGGGGTCGAGTCCGAGCTCCTGCCCCGCCTCTTCACTGATCGCTATAGGTCACTCTCCCTGAGCCGTGAGCTTTATCATACCTCTGCTTAAAGCTATGTATGGATCCTGCCTCCACTACATTGCTTCCCAAACTATTCCACTTACTGACTACTCTGTGGCTGAAGAAATACTTCCTAATATCCCTGTGATTCATCTGTGTCTTCAGCTTCCCAACGTGTCCCTTGTTACCTGTGTCCAATCTCTGGAACACCCTGTCTTTGTCCACCTTGTCAATTCCTCTCAGTATTTTGTATGTCGTTATCATGTCCCCCTATCTCTCCTGCCCTCCAGTGTCGTCAGGTTGATTTCCCTTAACCTCTCCTCGTAGGACATACCTTTTTAGCTCTGGGACTAGTCTTGTTGCAAACCTTTGCACTTTCTCTAGTTTCTTCACGTGCTTGGCTGGGTGTGGGTTCCAAACTGGTGCCGCATACTCCAATATGGGCCTAACGTACACGGTGTACGGGGGTTCCTCAATGATTCCTTATTAAGATGTCGGAATGCTGTTTGAGGTTTTGCTAGGCGCCATATGCTGCAGCAGTAATTTGGTTGATGTGCGCTTCAGGAGATGTGCCTGGTGTTATACTCACCCCAAAAATCTTTTTCCTTGAGTGGGGTTTGTAGTCTCTGACCCCAGGGACTGTACTCTGTCTGCGGCCTTCTTTGCCCTTCCCCAATCTTCATGACTTTTTCACTTGGTGGGATTGAACTCCAGGAGCCCAAATTTCTGGACAGGTCTGCAGCCTGTTTCCCGATCCTTTGTAGTTCTGCCTGGTCTTCGATCGAGTGAATTCTTCTCATAACTTCACGTCATCTGCAAACAGGGACACCTCAGAGTCTATTCCTTCCGTCATGTCGTTCACAAATACCAGAAACAGCACTGGTCCTGTGTGTGTGTGTGTGTGTGTGTGTGTGTGTGTGTGTGTGTGTACTCACCTATTTGTACTCACCTATTTGTGGTTGCAGGGGTCGAGTCCTAGCTCCTGGCCCCGCCTCTTCACCGGTTGCTACTAGGCCCTCTCTCTCCCCGCTCCATGAGCTTTATCAAACCTCGTCTTAAAACTGTGTATGGTTCCTGCCTCCACTACGTCATTTTCTAGGCTATTCCACTGCCTTACAACTCTATGACTGAAGAAATACTTCCTACTATCTGTGTGTGTGTGTGTGTGTGTGTGTGTGTGGGTGTTTTGTGTGTGTGTGTGTGTGTGTGTGTGTGTGTATGTGACTAAACAATCAATATTTGCACCAATAACTCATTACAGTTGTGACCGGGTGTGGAAGTGTGAATTGCTCATTGCACTATAATTTGATAAATTAGACACATGTGCAACTCTTGGGTATCTTTATTGATGAAACGCCTAATTTATCATTTGTCTAATTTATCAACATGTCGGTTCTCTGAACCATTCATCTACAAACACTATAATTTGTTCATGATTGTAGCCATGTATATACAAAAGTAACCATTCATACAGAATTCATTACCTTTGTAACTTGTGAGCTCATTACCTTTGTACCTAGTTCAGCTATCAAAACTTTGGGGGCCCAGTCCCTGGACCCATTGTGTACCTCTGTAATCTGTAAATACCTTTGTAACTTGTCATGATTGTGACCAGACCTACCTGGAGTTCATAACCTTTGTAAATTTTGAGTTCATTACCTTTGTAAATTCTGAGTTCATTACCTTTGTAAATTGTGAGCTCATTACCTCTGTAACTTGCTCAGCTATCAAAACTTTGGAGTCCAGTCCCTGGACCAATTATATACCTCTGTAATCTTTTGACTACCGCCCACAGGATGGGTATGGGGTGCATAATAAACATATTAAACTAACTAACCACCATCCTAGAATTGAGCACACGTCCTTCAGTTCTACTAGCCGCATGAATTATCCCGCATATTTTCAAAGATTCACGCACAACCCACGGACTCTCCACGGAGATTGGACTTCGTTGCCACGGCCCTAAAAGAAAGAATCCAGACTAAAAGTGGTCACAATATGATCTACGGCAGACAAACTACCGGCATCTGTAAGCATGAGCGTTGTATCATCAACATAGCCAACAATATGGATAGGCCTACTGCACTGCCCATTACATGGATGCTGCTCACACCCGGCTGCCAGTGCCCTATATAATGGCTCTTGATAAATAGCAAATAAAATTTGTGATAACGGGCACCGCTGGTGAATCCCATGATGTAAAGATACAGACGTACCTAACTTCCCATTCACCTGGACGCATAAACTCGCATCAGTATAAAATGACATAACCCACTTAACAATCGTTCGTGCGAAACCCAGCTTCTCCATTATGATTTTCAACACTAGATCAACGTTATCAAATGCAGCCTTCCAGTCTAACGCCAAAATCCCTCTTCTCCTACCCATTTCACTTTGGTGGTAGCAAACAAAATCACCAAGAACCATTTGGCCTAAATACAGCGTCCCAGGATACCAGCCTGACCTGGATGTAAAACCTTCTCTAAGATGGGTTTAAAGCGATTGCATAAAATTTTTGCATATAATTTATAGTCAGTGTTTAACAGGGTAATCGCCCTGTAATCATGTATATCAATACATTCGTTTTTTTCCGGAACAAGGACCACAATACCTTCTCGCTGAGACCTATTTAAACAACCCCGATTTTTCATACTATTTAATAACCGAACAAGAAACCCACGTAACTCGCCCCAGAATTCTAAATAAAATTCACATGGCAACCCGTCTGACCCTGGCGATTTTCCTTTTTTCATGTCCTGCAAAGTTGTCCGTATTTCATCAGCACTAACAGGCTCCATAGCATATAGTTGTTCATCCTCTATTAATTTTCAAGTCACCCAAGACTGGACGACATCCATGGCAACAGTATGATCTTGACTAACACTAAATGTATCACGGTAAACTGTCAGCATAAAGACTCATACGATCGGTATCCACTATCGTCATACCCAACGGGAAGGACTCAACCCTGTCCCTCACCGTAAAACCCATTATATTGAATGCAGGACGACGCTGACTTTGTTCACGTAGAAGATACGCAGATGGTCGGTCTCCCCAAAGGACTTCATCAATTCCCGCCGCAATTCGTGCCCCATGAAATAACTGATTTTGTAAATCTGATATTTCAGCTTTCAGGGCGGCGATGGTGGTTACCAGATATGCTGCATGTGGCTCGTAACACACACGTAATTGATGCCTTAAGTAACTTAACTGTTCCCATAATGTAATTGTATTGCCTCTTTACTCATCGCCCGAAAAAAAGGATTTAATACAGGTTTACCCCTTACATCCCACCACTCTAGAATATCTACGACACCCATCCCATTATTCCATAATTGAGACCACATCTGATGAAATAAATCATGAATTTCATCCCCTTTTAAAAGACTAACATTTAATTTCCAAAACCGAGGAACGACTTGTGGCAAACCAGCCCAAACGAGACATACCAATACCGCACGATGATCAGTAAAATGTTCATCACATGTCTGGACACTCTGTACGTCAATAGCATGCGTTACATATATCCTATCAAGTCGAGCCGCGTAACCCTGTCAGACAAAAGTAAAATCCACCCCACCAACTACATCACCTCCCACATCGCGCAATGCCACCCCTTGCAAAATATCAACCAAAAGTTGAGAATAAAACCCACTACCCCATGGTTTCACATCCCAACGTCGTGTAACGCAATTCCAGTCACCTCTCACGATGGTTCGGGTAGCGACAGAAATGATACACAAGCGTCTCCTGAAGAAACTGATTTTTCGTACTCGCATCCTTCTCCGCAGGCCCATAAACGCTAATGAATCCGACTCTCATCTTACCCCACCACGTCAACGCGTCAACGCGCACTAAGCAGCAGTCAGACCCAACTTCCAATGATGTAACCGAAAGGACTGTTCTCTCGTATCAACACTGCCATACCACCCTTTAACCACAGACTATTCACACGTACACAACATACTCGTATTCTCAATTCACCCACATCCCGATAATTGTACATCAGGCTTAAAATGACATAAACACTGCTCAAAATCATCTTTCCTATGAGTCGCTTGTAAACATTGATACGCCATGTGTCCATACAGTCACAATAAACCGACACGGCTTCCTTTGCCCCGGGTAATACACATATACCTGAGTATGGTAGACATTGAAGAGAACAAAAGACGGGATGGACATTTTGATGGACATTTTCACTGAAAAACGACCATCAGGTTTACCTTCAAATTGGCCATGGCTCCATACACCTGCATAAGTCTGGTGAATCATCCCAAATTTGGTGAAGGCCTTACAGATTGCATACTCATCAGCTTCGAAAGGGACGTTTCAAAGCTTGACCCATGTGTAAGTGAGGGACACATCCCGAAGACACACTGCCACAGTTGGGTTTACCTGACAACGTAGATCTTGATATCGTTGAACAACATCCTCATACACTGTAGGAGTCGTAAACTTGACGAAAACCCGGGAAGCACCGTTGACTGAAACGCCATAGATGTCATCTTTGGAGATCTTACATGTGTCTTGCAGGATTTGGAGTAAGAGGACGTCGACATTACAATCCCTGTCACCGGCTTCCTTCCATCTTGTAGGGTAATGTTGATTTTCGCCACCAGAGGGCCAGGCGCAGAGCACACAACCACTCATCTCGGTACCTGTGAGGCAACTGAGGATTACAGTGGACCCCCGCATAACGATGGCATCGCATAGCGATTTTTCCGCATAACGATTACTTTTATCGCAAAATTTTTGCCGCGCATACCGATTAAAAACCCGCTTACCGATTTTCGTCCGAGACGCGTCCAATGTGCCCTCAGCCAGCCTCACATGTGCCGCCCCGTCCCATTGTTTACCAGCCAGCCTCCGCGGTAACATCCAAGCATACACTCGGAATATTTCGTATTATTACAGTATTTTCGGTGCTGTTTCTGGAAAATAAGTGACCATGGGCCCCAAGAAAGCTTCTAGTGCCAACCCTGTGGTAAAAAGGGTGAGAATTAGTATGGAAATTAGAAAGATTTTGAAGGGTTTGGGCTAACCCTGAGAAGCCTATGCCAGATGTGGAATCCATTGTGCTACTTCAAGATTAAGGAAATGTGTGCACAGTGGGCTTGAACTGCAAACCTTTATAGATGAAATCACCCTGACCAGTGTTGCAAGCCGTGTGGTGACTATTTCAATGACAATGTTATGGCCCCAATTTAGACAAATCGTTAAAGGAAACGGGAGTTGGTACAGGTCAGAGCTCTATGGACAGATTGTTGTGCGACAGAGGTCCAGTTGACTCTCAAGCTGGTCCTAGTGGCATTTAAAAGAAGAAGGAAGTAACCCGGAAAAGACTTGCTACCCTCAAGTCGTAAATGAAGGGGGATTCCCCTTCTTAAACAGTAGAAGATAATGCTCTCCCTCCTCCCATCCATCAATCCATCACCCCAGTCTTCAATAAAAGAGTTGGTCATTTTAATTGTGCATGCTTTTTCAGTTTTGTGTGTATTTAAAATTACATTTATGTGGTTATAAAAAAAATTTTTTTTTCATACTTTTGGGCGTCTTGCACGGATTAATTTGAATTTCCATTATTTCTTATGGGGACAATTCTTCGCATAACGATTATTTGCATAACGATGAGCCCTCTTGCACGGATTAAAATTCGTTTTTATCGGGGGTCCACTCTGTATTATTAATTATAATCAAAAAGAAGCGCTAGCCACAAGGTCTATACAGCTCTGCAAGAGAGGAAGGAAGCGAGGCATCAGGTGGCAAAAGGGAGATGGTGAGAGTAATAGGTTACGGATAACAGCGGGGTTAGTGGATGGTGAAAGGGTAAAGGCCAGCAAGAGGCTGAACTAGAAAGGGCCTGAGGGGAGCTGCGAAAGTAATCATCAGTGTTTGTGGAGTAAATCAGTCGTTACAAGAAGTCAATGGAGAATCAGATTAAAAGGAGGGTCCTTCAGCAAGAAGGGAAGGTAAAGAGAGAGTTGTAGAACGAAGACGACGTTGGAGGTATAATTCTGCGTGCTCGTTGATAGGAGGCAAGTCTACAGAATGTGACCTAATCGATACTGGAACTTGCACTGCTCACAGGAGAGGAACAGGGTGCCTCTCCATGAATACCAGAGTAAGACGAGTTGTGACCAATGCGAGGCGGGGAGTGTGGTATCCACCCCGGCACTGATGACAAGAAGATGGCCAGTAACCTATGCGATCGGTTTAATAGAATAGAAGTTTGTTACCGAGCAGTAGTTGCCAAACGTTGTTGCCAATGGTGCGAAGGTGGTAGCTATTGCAGGCAAAATGTCCAGAAATGGAAAACACCTCGATAGGAATTGGGTAGGTCATGTACTGCTGGACCGGCAGCAGTGTTGCCTGTTCATTGCCCTGTACGTCGACCATGACCAGGGGACCCAACTAAAACAATATCTTTATGTTCTGGTTAGAGATACGGCGTAGCCAAGTTGGATAGGAGAATGGGGATGAGATGTATCAAATTTTCGTTATAGCCTGTAGAGCACTAAGGGAGTATGAGACTACTACAAATGATGACACAGGCAATAGATTGCGATACGAATAAGTGGCTGTAAGAATGGCATACAGTTCAGCAGTAAAAAATTGCTAGCTGAAGATAGTAAATGTCCCCGCCACGAGCTGTCCGGAAAACACTGCTGCGAATCGCGCTTGTCTGAAGGACTTAGAGCCATCTGTTACACAGCGGTTGGCCATGAGAATGGGAGTGGAAGTGATCAAGAAAAAGAGAGCGGGAAGCACACCATAGGCTGTTGAGCTTTCGAGCAGGGAGTGAGAAAAAACTGACCCGAACAGCTGGAACTTCCACAGGGGGGAGGTAAAAGTGAGATGCTACATGAACATATAAGGTGGTAACTGAAGGAAGACAAGAGTGAATGTAGGCGAAGCGAAAAGGGACGGAAGCAAACGGCGGCGAACGAATAAAAGGAATGTCTTACTAATATCGGTGACATTCTATAAATGGAAGAAAGAATTGTGTAGGATCGTGCCCCCCCCCCCCCCCCCCCCCGAAGAGGTACATAGTAGCGAAGGCAATGGGCATCATGGTGATCAGACAAGGATGGAACATTCGCTTCTGTATAGAGGCTCTCAACAGGGAAGAGCGAGAAAAAGCACCAAGGCGACAAACGTATCAATTGGTGATGGATAGAGTTAAAAGGCTAGAGAGAGAGCAGGGAGAGGCCGCGGAAAAATCTGGTCAACATAATCGAGTTTCGATTAAAACGAGGGCTGAATGTAGCGAAGCAGGAGTTCCGACGGTATCAGCTCCCCAGGGATAAGATGAGCAAGGGTTTTAAGAAGGTTTAGCCGGCAGTGACAAGTTGTCCTTCAGAGAGGTAATGTGAGGTTTCCAGGATAACCGGACGGTCAAAGGAGAAGGCCTAGAACCTGACTGTATCACGTGCGGGGTTTACGGTGAGCCAATAGAGATACAAAAGGATGATCGAAGATAAACAGAGCGTCTACCGAAAAGTAATGTGGTGAGTTTTGGTCCTTGAAATTTTAAAAACCCATGCGTGGTAGGCCAAGTGGAACTGAGGAGCGTTCCTGCACAGATAATTTTCTCGGCCCGAGAGCAAGAGGATATTGGGAGCAGTAGTTTTGTTGAACTGCAGTAGTAAGCTCTGGGTCGGGCTCATACGCTGCCCTAAAAGGGCTGTGGTATGGTGACTCCTGCTGTATATATAATAATGATGGGTTTTAGGAATCATCAGTCTAAAAAAAATATAAAATGGATTAATAGAAATGTAAATAATTTTTTTTTTTTTTTTTTAAAAATTAGCCGGTATTCTACCGGCCCGGGCCTTCTTGTCCATGTGGTGGCCGGCTTGGCTCCTCTTTAGGGAGTGTCTGAGACCTAAGTCTCCCATGGGAGGAAGGCACAAGTACCTCCTCATCTTTGGGACCAACTGTCCCCAGGCCTAGCCACATGCATAGGCCTCTCTGGTCTGCCATCCCCGCCCCAAGGGGACAATTGGATTGGACAGTTATCTTATGAGCTAAAGGCTCGGGCCAGGCAGCTAACCTACCTTAGAAGGGTTCTTAGGCATGGTGTCGATTGTAAATAATATTGTCGATTGTTCTAATAAAATAGTTAGATTTCAAGTAATTTAAAATAAAAAACTTTTATATACAATATTTTTATTATTAAAATAGAAAACAAACTGATTTCTAAATACTTAGAATAAAAAACAATGTATTATATTTCAGAAACAAAAAAATGTATCTTCTTAATAACATAATAAATAACATATATTTGTTCTAATAACCCAGGTTGTTTAATTTCCGACGGTTTTTAAGGGAGACTAAACTATTAATACTGAGATTTTATCACACCTTTTATATTTTATATTTTATTTAAAACTTTGCTGCATAACAAGCGATGATAAAATATAAAAAAATGTCATGTATGTGCAAGAACAGTTACAGAAAATAAAAACCAATCCTACTTTTACAATTTAAATATTTTTTTTTTATATTTTTTTTTAAAAAATCAGTACATCAGTACATAATTCCAGAATATAAATAGACATAAAAAGATAACAACAAAAAATTTTCCCCAGAACCAATGACTCTATAACATCTTGAAAAATTGGCAATAATAAAGCAAAAGCTTACAACAAAACGTCTCAAAAAAAACTAACAGTAACGGGTGTTGGAACTTACTCGGTCCAAATCGAACCATCCCTAACCTTCTAGGGTAGGGTAGGTGCCTGAGCCCGAGCCTTTAGCTCATAAGACTGTTAGAGTTTTCTAGTAGAGTTAATGAATCCATGAAGGAAGGAGGTAAGATGGGAGAATCTCAGGCAACGGCGGTGGTGGTGTTGGTCCCAAAGGGGGTAAACAGCAGAGTGCCCTTCGGGATTACCGAGCCATTTCGTTGCTTTGTGCCGATTAAAAATTGTTCGCAAAAATTCTTGGGAATCGGCTTAAATGTGTTTTGGGGAGGGTCGTGTTTGAGTCTCAGTTTGGGTTGCCTGGTAGTTCAATGGGCGAGGGCCAGGGATCATAAAGGGGTTCCTGGAGGACATGGAAAGGGGGGGAAAAGGGGGTTGGTGGCGTTGGATTGGCAAGGGGCTTATGACAGGGTGGAAAGAAGGGCTTTGAGGGGTATTCTCCTACGGGCAGGGGTTTTGCGAAGAAATAGTGGGGTGGGTGGATACGTTGTACTCAAAAACGGAGGTTAAAGGGTCCTTTTTAGGGTGGTGGAGGATGTAAAGGGGCGGGGGGGTTGGCAGAGCCTTACCGTTTTGGGGGGCTTGTTAGATCCTTTTTGGTGGTGGGGGATGAAGGACAGGGGATTTGGAGGAAGTTGGCCCTTTTGGGGGCTTTGGTGAAAAATTTTTGGGAAGGAGAGAAGGGTAGGCTTTTTGAGGAAGACTGCCATTAGAGCCCCTTTTGGGGGGTAAATTTGGGAAAGTCCAAGAGGGGCTACTTTCCCCAACCCTGAGTCAAAGAGATGGGCCCTTTAGGCCTTGGGGACACTTGGTCCCACAGGTTGAGGAGGTATGTACCCCCTCCCATGGGAGACTTAAGTCTCAGGGCACTCCCCAGATAGGGAGCCCAAGGCCGGGTCACCATACTTGGAAAAAGACCCGGGCGGGAGAATACCGGCGAATAAAAAAAAAAAAAAAAAAAAAAAGTCAATGATAAAGGGGCTGGGAGGTGGGCAGGGAGATTAGATTGGGAATGTGATGTTGTGCAGCGGAGACCAGGAGTCTGAAAATCTGTGGTGTGTTTATGGGCTGACCTGAGTGCTGCAAGGATTTTGCAATTCGAATAGGATGCTGGGGAAAAGGTTTTTCAGCGACGTTTGGGAATGCTGCGACCTCACCATTTAACCTTAGGCAACGGCAATTGTCATCAATGTATTTTCTATATATAAAGTTTGGTTTTTTTCGGCAGTTGATGCCCTTAACCAAAAGGG
>NW_026473622.1:0-11049 GCF_026875155.1 Cherax quadricarinatus | reverse complement strand
AATTTCCCCAAAGTTTGGCAATCAGAAATCGTTTTTTATTATATTTTCCCCAAACCACTTTTTTTAAAGGGCCACCTCTATGAGGAAGATAAACTCTCGCTCCTTCTTCCTTTATAAAAGTGGTCTGGTTGGATTTAAAACGGGACTCCATCAGTATAAATCCTGCCTTGATGCATCAACAGTTCAAGATTGCTCGTCAGTTGGAAGACAAAAACCAAGTGCCCAAAAGAAATGAAGGAACACAGTAATAAAAAACTGTTTCTAGGCCCTTCAAGCCAGGAGATAAAATAATGGCAAAAAGCATTGATAAATAACATTGTTTACAAACTATTTTTTTTTGACTCACTAGCAGTTGTGAAGAAAGTAAATTATATAAAACAAACTTAGTACTTACACCAGTTAACTGAAAAACTTATCTTTTAAGAAAGCCCCTTACAGAATGAGCCTTGAAAAAAGCAAGAATGCATCTGCTTCACCCATTATAATGATTCCTGAAGCTGACATTAATATTTAATGTGTACTCATTACCTTTAAAGTAAATGACGCCACCGTATCAGATGGGTATCGTTTACCTCAGATCAATGATATTAATGTTTGAGGTTCTCTGGAGTCACCTACTTAAGTCTCCTGGAATAGTGATGTACCGGATATCCATATCTGCGGAACATCTGCACAGTTTCTTTCATCCACATCTGCATTTTACTGTAAACAGATATCCACATATGCATCTGCATCCGAATTAGTGGAACATCCTACAGTTTTTTACATCTGCATCAACTCCGCACAGTTTCTTACATCTGCATCCATATCTGCATCAGCATCCGCTAAATAAGTAAACACATTCTCATACCCCTCCTTATCCATGGATATCTAAATTTTCATATCCGATTACATCCTCTAGCCTGGACCTGCTATGTGGGTACTATCTGTGCATAATAACACCCATATCATGAGATGTATCTGAACTTACTGTGTATAACTGCCTCTACAATTACTTCATGGCTCCCTTTGGAATTGAAAAAAAAGCATGTACCCTTTTTCCAGTGCTTAATGCAAACAGCTGACAAAGGGGGCACCCTCCGTAACTTGGTGGTGTGCAGTGACAAGTGGAACCAGCATCAACTTTAAGAAAATGTTTTGAAGAATTGGCTGCATTCAACATTACAGTGAATCTGGCCAAGTGCAGTCTTTCCCAAGCCAGAATCAAATATCTTGGGTATAGGTTAACCAGTCATGCATATGCTGTGCAGGTTAAGACTGCAGTCATTGTTCAGCTCAAGGGATAGGAAAGAAGTGAAGTGCTTCCCGTTTTCTAAAGTTGCTGCTTCCCTCACTGAGTTATCAAGTAGTAAGATTAACTTTTTATGTTCTGCCCCTTAGTGTCTCAATGGATACTCACCTTGGCTCTGGTGGTTCAGAGCTCAAATTTGCCTTTGTCATTACAGGGGAATGCCACTTGACCTGCACTATTACAAAAGATGGACACTGGTATGCGCCTTTCCCTCTATTATTTTTTTCAGCATAAAGGGCAAATTACATCATAATAACTATGCCACCACTGAAAGAGAGTTTTAGCTTTGGTTGTGACTTTGGAGCACTTTGAAGTGTACTTGGAAAAAGCATCTGTTATTAAATTTATTAGTGGCTTTTATTAATATCTTGAACAGAAAAAATACTAGAAATATGCTGTGGGCTTTAAGCACTCAACCTTTTCATATCAGCATATCCCAAATAATGGGTACTTTCAGTCTGATGTATACAATGTACCTGGCAGAAACAAAACGAAAGCATATTTTTTTTTTTTTTTTTTCAACAAACCGGGAGGGTGGCCCAAAAGAAAAAAAAAGTTTCTTTTTTAAATTTTAGTAATTTATCCCAGGAAAAGGGGTTATTCCCCTTGTCCTGGCTTTTTAGTGCCTCTTACAACACGCATGACTTACGGGGGAAAAATTCTGCCCCATTCCCCATGGAGTAAGAGAAATAAACAAGAACAAGAATAGAAAGAAAAAAAAGGAAAAACCAGAGGGGTTGTGTTTATACAGCTTGTCATGTATGTGTGGTGACCAAAGGAAAGAAAAGTAAAAGACGTACCTAAAACCCTTGCATTTTTTATGAGGCAAAAAATGGACCCAGAAATCCTAACCATCTGTAAAACATTACAGGCTTTCGTTTTCTTTCCCCTTGGCGGACAGGGGTACCCCCTGGGGGGGTTGCTATTACCAACCTATCCCTAGACAAAAGTGTATATAAAATATATTACAGCCAACAGAAGTTGATTCCGGATAGTCGTTTCCACTAGTTGGCATATTTCCCCAAATATGACGCTTTAAACCACTCAATATAGATGACAAAACTTTAGGTAGCCTGCTTGCAAGCCATGTTGCTTTCTAACGCCGGGTACTCCCCTATTGAGCCCCAAGCATTTACCACTATTTATTCTTCTCCTGATGTTCCCAGCCACACGATCGTTCCCGATGCTCTGTGCACCTCACTTACCTTGTTTGAGAAGAAGCCCCTAATGTGGAAATATAAAACATATGCGTATAATGTGATCCTTTTTTTGACTACGTTTCGCCCCCCGTGGTTTTTTAAAGTCAAAAAACAGTGTGATTAAAAAAAAGCCCACGTGTGGGCAAAACGTAGTCAATAAAGGATCACATTTACTACTATGTTTTTAAATTTTTCCATTGGTCGGATTTTATACCATTTATTTCCAAGCTACCAACTTTTTGACACATATGTAGCGAGTGTTTTAAAGGGCGTCAGCTGGGGGGAAAAGCTTCACTTGGTTGCGGTTTTTCTAAAATATATTCTTCCCTCTATTTGGAGGCGAAGGATAGTATCGCTGGAAATGGCCAGAACATTCAAGGGAGAATAAAATACCCGGAGACCATGTTTGGGCCCTCATTTGGGGTCCCCGGGCATTGGTAGACTCATGGCTTGAAAGCAATCTACCTAACGTTCTGAGACATCAGTATGAGTGTTTTAGGGGGTCACACTTGAACAAAGTCACCCTGTAATGTAATAAATGTCCCAAAGGGGGACCTAGCTTTTTTGTTACTTTTAATGCTAATAATAGTCGGGTTTTTTTGGAATTTATGCAGATTTACGTACTTTTCCAGATATCGTGAGTGGATCCTACAATCCCGGGATACCTACGACGTAACTTTTGTTCTAAGATGGCAGTCTCTTAAGATGGGAGGGCTCAATTTAAATCCCCTTAGGTATAGCCTACTGTTTCTTTACATTTGATTGTTGTTAGGTAAGACAATAGCAACAGTTAGGTATCTTTATTAGAAACGTTTCGCCTACACAGTAGCTTCTTCGTCAAGTACAGAAAATTTGAAGAAGTAGAAATACTTAAAACGATGTAATCAGTCCATCCCCCTTTAAAAATTTTGAGGTGGTCAGCCCCTCAGTCTGGAAAAGAGCATGTTCCATAGTTGAAAAATATGGAAAAAAGTACGGTGGTTTTTATAGCCCCAAGGGGTGAGACGTAGGCCACTGGGAGGGGTAAGAACTCAGATTTGAAAGGTCAGGTCCCTCTCAAACCCAGCCGTTTCACTAGTGGAGTTGTCGAAGTTGTTGCGGGTCTGTACCAAGATACCCTTGTGTTGCAGTGTTGAAGTTGAACATTTGAGTGTTGGTGGAGTAAGAATGAGCATTTGTTTTTAAAAACCGTTGAACCCGCTTGTGTCTCTTATCTGCCCTTCTTGGGGCCTTTTCCTTAGTCATTTACTTGTTTCACCAATTTTAATTCTTCCCTGGATTCATATGTCCTCGAAATCAGAGGCTGAAAGGTATCTACCCCCTCAAGAGGCTAGGACAGAATTTTTTCTTACATAGTGACTTTACCCCTGTACTTCTTCAGACTAGAAAGAAAATCGTAGTAATCCCGGGAAACATGAGGCATGGGAACTGACTGGAGAAAATTGTTTTAAATAAATAAATTTAAAATTTGAAAAAAAACCCCCTCCTTGAAATTTCCATAGGGACAAGCGTTGTGGTTTTGGGGTGTCACTTTAGACATGAATATACAGGGAAAGTAAAAAAATAATCCACCGAACTGCAATAAGTTAATGATTAATAATTCTAAAATACTATTAATAATGCTATTATTACTAATAATATATTAATCACTTTGGGTCTTGGTGTGATGTGTGGTTGTGATGATCATACTTTTTTTATTTTTTGTCACATTATGTGGTCAGGTCGGAGGAGTGTCTTGCTACGGTGGTAAAGACGACCAGCGAGGTTTTTGAACTTAGATGCGAAGTTATATAGTTCCTTCTGCTTTTGAACTAGTTGAAAATTCTATTGGAAATTCTATTTCTCTTTTTTGACACCCAACAACGAAAATGATTATTTAAAAATCATTCCTGTTTTTTCTCTATCAAATCATTTTCCCCCTCAGGGAAGGTTCCTTGATGTTGGTGGGGGCTTTTTGTTTTAGGGAATGGATCTGTGCTCCATTTCCCCCGAATTAAACCCTGTGTTTTCCCACATCCCCCCCCCCCGGGCGCTGTTTAACCTATGGGGTTTTAGCGCTTCCCCCTTGAAAAAAAAAAAAAATGAAATTTCATGCCTCCCTGATATTCCTCACCTCTTTTTCAAAATTTTGGAAATTTTTGGTAATCATGATATCAGGTTTTTAGGTTATCACTTTGCATCCTAGACCCACATAGAGATGCATTTGATGATTTGTGGTTTGACTGGAATTTCCATTGCCAATATCTCCATGGTGGGTGTTGGGTCTCTGACCCCATTCACCAACAGGTTGAAACGTCTCCATTTTTGTGAGACATTGAAGCGTAGCCTTTTGTTGTATGTTTTTGTATATCCCTGCGGATATTAATTGGATTGTTGTGTTCGTTACTTTTACGGGAAAGCCATTACTTTTCCGTGCTATAAGTAATTTCAAGAGCTTCTCTAAAAAACATAAATTAAATTATATTACTTAAAGTATTTGATAAATTTTTTGTAAAAAGGGGCCTTTTAAATAATCTCCTAACCAATAGCTACGATATTTTGTTTAAAAAATACTTCAAATTTAATACTGAAAAAACGCCATTTTTAAAGGGCCCAGTATGCAGGCCCACCGAGATGTACCTAGGCCTGATTATTTTAAGATGTCAGAAAAGGAAAAGTAACAGATGTCAAAAAAAAAAAATTCTCATATTTCTATAAATGTTTCCCGAAGTAAAAACAGCGCCCTTTTTTGGCGCAGACTGAAGTCAAGTCACAGATTCAAAAAATAAATGGGAAAAATATCAGAGAGAACTGTGTCTGATAAACTTTGATGGTTTTTGAAAGACCGTAAGCAAACACTATAAATATTTATTAGGGAAAACGTTTTTGGTCCTGGGACCTTGACACTTCTAGAAATGACAAGTCCCCGGACCCCAAAAAGTTTTCTAATAAATATGTTTTTAGTGTTTGCCTAGTGTCTTTCTAAACCAAATTTCGGTATTTATTTCCAAGGTTTTTTACCATAAACTTCATAAATGTGAGAGGTTGGAAAATATATTAGTGTGACAATTCCATTTACGACAACCGGGATTCTGTGTTGTAAGGACGTTGTTCAGACCTATGAATAATAAGCAGCTGCACATGGAGGCAACTTTGTAGCTTGACTTTTTTTATATAACACGACAATACAGAGGCATTTTGTGATCGCTAAACCGAAATAAAAACTCGTTTTAAATTCGTAAAAAAAATGCCATAATTTTTTTGTTAACTTTTTTAATAAGAAATAAATATTCTTTATTTAAACCCTCACTGCAGATATGAAAAGCTTTCAAGAATAAGAATTCGCACTCAGGGTGGGTTTTTGGATGATACGAAAACCCCTTCCTGAGGCGCCCCACAACCTAGCAAACCTGTTTTAAAAGCATTTCGACACCAGAATAAGGAATCTTCAAAAACTATGTACATCGTGTAGGTCAGGCCCATATTGGAGTATTACCACCCGTATGGTGGTGTATACTCTAGAAATTAGGGAGAGGGGCAAAGGTTTGCAGCAACCCCGGAGTATTCCCCAAAAAAGAGAGGGTTTTAAGGGGAAATCAACCTGACACACTGGAGGTCAGGGGAGAGGAGAGAGAGAGGGGGGGGGGCATGAAACGACTATAACATCTAAGACAATTGACAAGGTGAATAGATACGGATGTTTCAGATATGGGAACAACAACAAGTGTCCCGTAGGAAGTTAAAAAAGAGGGGAAATCACAAGGATATTAGGGGTATTTTTCAGTCATAGAGTTGTCAAAAGTGAATAATTGGAGGTGATGTATGGGGGCAGGACCCTACATCTTTAAAAAGAGAACATAACTCTACGGAGAAAAGGGGGAAATTGGTCCCATAAATATCAACAACGAATACACACAGTTAACCCCAGATACAATCGTATTAAAAGATTTCCCAAACCCTTTCACAAGTTCGTTTTTAGCTACTGTTATGAGTGGAATAATTGGAATCCAGCGAGCTACTTGGGAAGAACCCCGTTTCCTCCCTGCAGGCGTTCTCGATTTTTACCCTTTTACTTCTGTAGTAAATGTTTTAGAGAACCAACAAGTTGACTGATGAAGCCACAAAGTGGTCCCTCAGCCAATACCCAAGAAGAATGGTTTAAGCAAAATTGAGGTAATCGTCTTTCAGCCCGGAATCGTTTTAATCAGCCAAATTTTTTAAAATTAACATATGCAGGTACAGGTTGGTTTCCCCCGAACGGGGTTCTGGGCCCGGGTTTCTCCTGGGGTAACCCTAGTGGCTCCCATAGGGAAAGGGTCACGTGGGCAAATCCATTTTAAGGATTTATCCCAAGTGACACCGACTACAACTGTTTCCCCCTCGCATGTCTGCAGTATACAACCCCCTTCTTTGAGTATATGCTGTATTATTTGACGAATTTTACAACGACGCTTCTTTATATTGGGCTGATGAAGCCACTGTTAAGAGAAACTTTTAAGAATAAAAAATTCCGAAATGTTGCCACAGTACCTTTCACTTCTATAGAGGTCCTCGCCTCCCCAGCGTCATCAATCTTGACTTCGCGACCTTTCTTCAGCATATTTAAGACTTCATTCTTATGCTTCAGGTTTCATTGCTTAATCTTGAAACGAACTCTCTCCATGGAGAGACTGGACCACCCCAAAATATTTCCCGAGGTTTTAGCTGATTTAAATTATTTATTTTTCCACGCCTGCGCCTCTGTATTGGGCTGAAAATGAGGTGAGGTAAGACACATAGAAATCTGGGTATCTTTATTTTAACGTTTCGCATCCCCGGATGGGGAAACGTTTACAATAAAGATACCCGATGTTGCATATGGTCTTACTCCATCTTGTCGGTATTATATACCATTCTAATGGCTGAAAAAACCACAGTGCAGGCGAAACGTTTTAGTAAATAATAAAAATATCCAACGATTCCCCATGTACTTTACTACTTTAACTTTTGATATAAACCAAAAAATGCGCAACGCTTAGGATCTTGTCGTTGGCCCCAGTTTCTCCTTATTGACCCAAATTTTTTTTCACATTTGTATCATCGCCCCAATGCCCACTACTTTCTTCCGAGGATTTGGGGCTTCTCCTTGTCCACATTTTACTGAATCTCCATTTTTCGGGCCATCACATTAATTTTCCCAAATTCTCTTGAAGTTTAATGGATCCTCCATAAAAAACTATATTGTGTATTTTTTGTTCAGCGAATTTACTCATGTCACTTGTAATTTTTGGGTAAAGTAAAATTATTAAAGTAAATTATGAACAAGATTTGGATAAAAAAATGATCGTTATTAAAAAATTTAAATTATGCTCTTTAAAAAAAGTGGTCTTAATTATATTAGTTATTATTTTTTTATTTTTTATAAATGCTTTTGGAAACCGACATGTTATAAATGTGGAAAGTGTAGAAGATATGGGGATACCCGGAAACCTGGGGTCCCCAAATACTTTAATCAGAAACGTATCCCCAGACAGTTACTTGTCAGATCAGTTCAGAAAAGAGTCAAAATGAGGAACTGGAGATAATTACACCTCAGGTAATCTCATCTGGGGTAATCTACTCTGGGGTAAAACCCGCACCCGGGGGTAATCTAAACCCGGAGGGAATCTACACCTGGGGAATTACCCTATAGTCGATATGTTCAGCCCCACACTCTTGACAAAAAATGAGGTATATGCTTAAAATTGGCTTATTTCCCCGAAGACAGAGAGGGTTTACTGTAGGTAGTAGGTTGGTGACAGAACCACCCCGGGAGGTACTGCCCCCCTGTGGGAGTAGGTTGGTAGACAGCAAAACCCCCCGGGAGGTCTGCCATCCTGTGGTAGTGGTTGGTAGACAGAAAAACCCAGGGAGGGACTGCCTCCCGGGGGTAGTAGGTTGGTGCAGCAACCACCCCGGGGGGTTCTGCCCTCCCCGTGGTAGAGGTTGGTAGACAGCAACCCCGGGAGGGACTGCCACGTGGTGTAGGTTGGTAAAAGCAACCACCCAGGGAGGTACGCCATCCTGTGGTAGGAGGATGATAGACAGCAAGCACCCAAGGAGGTATTGCCATCCGGTGGTAGTAGGTTAATAGACAGCAACCACATTGGGAGGTACTGCCATCCTGTGGTAGTAGGTTGATAGGCAGCAACCACCCAGGGAGGTACTGCCATCCTGTGGTAGTAGGTTGACAGACAACAACCACCACGGGAGGTATAGCCATCATGTGCTAGTAGGATGGTACACAGCAACCACCCAGGGAGGTACTGCCATCCTCTGGTAGTAGGTTGATAGACAGCAACCACCCAGGGAGGTATTGCAATCCTGTGCTAGTAGGATGGTAGACAGCAACCACCCAGGGAGGTACTGCCATCCTGTGGTAGTAGGTTGGTAGAAAGCAACCACCCAGGAAGGTACTGCCATCCTGTGGTAGTAGGTTGATAGACAGCAACCACCCAGGGAGGTATTGCCATCCTGTGGTAGTAGGATGGTAGACAGCAACAACCCAAGGAGGTACTGCCATCCTGTGGTAGTAGGTTGGTAAACAGCAACCACCCAGGGAGGTACTACCCTCGTGTGGTAATAGGTTTGTAGACAGCAATCACCCAGGGTGGTACTGCCATCCTGTGGTAGTAGGTTGGTAGACGGCAACCACCCAGGGAGGTACTGCCATCCTGTGGTAGTAGGATGGTAGACAGCAACCACCTTGGGAGGTACTGCCATCCTGTGGTAGTAGGTTGGTAGACAGCAACCACCTAGGGAGGTACTAACATCCTGTGGTAGGAGGTTGGTAGAAAGAAACCACCCAGGGAGGTACTACCATCCTGTGGTAGTAGGCTGGTAGACAACCACCCAGGGAGATAATACCATCCTGTGGTAGTAGATTGGTAAACAGCAACCACCCAGGGAGGTAGTGCCATCCTATGGTAGTAGGTTGGCAGACAGCAACCACCCAGGGAGGTACTACTATCGTGTGGCAGTAGGCTGGTAGAGAGCAACCACCCATAGAGGTACTGCCAACCTGTGGTAGTAGGTTGGTAGACAGGAACAACCCGGGGAGGTACTACCATCGTGTGGTAGTAGGTTGGTAGACAGCAACCACCCAGGGAGGTACTACCATCCTGTGGTAGGAGGTTGGTAGAAAGCAACCAACCAGGGAGGTACAACCATCCTATGGTAGTAGGCTGATAGACACCCACCCAGGGAGGTAATACCATCCTGTGGTAGTAGATTGGTAGACAGCAACCACCCAGGGAGGTACTACCATCCTGTGGAAGTAGGTTGATAGAGAGCAACCATCCAGGGAGGTACTACCATCCTGTGGTAGTAGGTTGGTAGGGAGCAACCACCCAGGGAGGTACTGTCATCCTGTGGTAATAGGTTAGTAGACAACAACCACCCAGGGAGGTGTTACTATCCTGTGGTAGTAGGTTGGTAGAGAGCACTCACCCAGGGAGGCGCTACCATCCTGTGATATTAGGTTGGTAGAGAGCAACCACCCAGGGAAGTGCTACCATCCTGTGGTATTAGGTTTCTTGACAGCAACCACCCAGGGAGGTATTGCCATCCTGTAGTAGTAGCGTTGTAGACAGCAACCACCCAGGGAGGTACTGCCATCCTGTGGTAGTAGATTGGTAGACAACCACGCAGGGAGGTACTCCGATTCTGTGGTAGTAGGCTGGTAGGCAGCAACCACTCAGGGAGGTGCTACCATCCTGTAGTAGTAGGATGGTAGAAAGCAACCACCCAGGGAGGTACTACCATCCTGTGGTAGAAAGTTAGTAGAGAGCATCCACAAAGAGAGGTGCTACCATCCTGTGATAGTAGGTTGGTAGACAGCAACCACCCAGAGAGGTACTGCCATTCTGTGGTAGTAGGTTGATACACAGCAACCACCCAGGGAGGTGCTACCATCCTGTGGTAGTAGGTTGATAGGCAGCAACCACCCAGGGAGGTATTGCAATCCTGTGCTAGTAGGATGGTAGACAGCAACCACCCAGGGAGGTACTGCCATCCTGTGGTAGTAGGTTGATAGACAGCAACCACCCAGGGAGGTATTGCAATCCTGTGCTAGTAGGATGGTAGACAGCAATCACCCAGGGAGGTACTGCCATCCTGTGGTAGTAGGTTGGTAGAAAGCAACCACCCAGGAAGGTACTGCCATCCTGTGGTAGTAGGTTGATAGACAGCAACCACCCAGGGAGGCATTGCCATCCTGTGGTAGTAGGATGGTAGACAGCAACAACCCAGGGAGGTACTGCCATCCTCTGGTAGTAGGTTGGTAGACAGCAACCACCCAGGGAGGTACTACCCTCGTGTGGTAGTAGGTTTGTAGACAGCAATCACCCAGGGTGGTACTGCCATCCTGTGGTAGTAGGTTGGTAGACGGCAACCACCCAGGGAGGTACTGCCATCCTGAGGTAGTAGGTTGGTAGACAGCAACCACCTAGGGAGGTACTGCCATCCTGTGGTAGTAGGTTGGTAGACAGCAACCACCCGGGAGGTATACCTCCTGTGGTAGGGGGTTGGGTAGAAAGAAACCACCCAGGGGGTACTAGCCCA
>NW_026473621.1:0-10496 GCF_026875155.1 Cherax quadricarinatus | reverse complement strand
AACACAGGCACGATCCTTTTTGATGTTTCGGTCCATCTCACACTTGCAAAAACTCAATGCACAAAAAGGCCCCTAAAATCTGGAATTCTTTACTTGTGAAATAAAAAAACCTGTCTTTTTATAAATTCAAGTTTTTTCTAAAAAAATCACTTACTCACCCAAACAAAAAAAATATGAAAAATTTGAAATTCTTTTTGTATCTCATTATTGTATTCATAAAAGTAAAACCGTGACCCAAAAAATTTTGTTACTATTTAACTTCATTACCTAACGAAACCCCATTCTATGATTACACAACAAACAGTAAAGGGCCCATAACCTTTCTTTTGAAATTTCTCATTTGTACTAAATTTTACTGTTTTACAATAATTTTTGTCCCACGAAATATCATTGCTTAGCTAATCAAAGTAAATTTTAAGCCTCCCCATAATGCTTGCATACGGGGGTTTTGGATGCTGCACTTTAAAAAATTTTTATTCCTTTACTTCTCTGTATAAATTCAAATAAATAAATAAATACCTTCACTTCTTTTCCAAAACTGTATTTTGGGGGATTTTTTGGGGGGACTGGGGATGGGAGACCTGGCGGGGTACTATGGGGGGCTGCAGTGTAGGTGGGGTTTTTCGGGGGGAGGGGGGGCGTGAGGGTTGAGGTGGTTTTTTTTGGGTCGTTCAGGGTTTTCTTGGGGTGCGGGGGGTTTGGGCTTGTGCCCCCTCCTACTCGGGGTGTACCTGCTTTTCTCTAGCCTTATCTCTCCTCTTTTTCTATCGTGATCTAAATCCCTGTGGTATTTTTTTGTTACCTTCGCCTGGTTTCCGCTGCGGATCCTGTTTTGCACCATTTTTGTCTTGAATCGTTTGAGGCCCATTTCCTCCCCTTGAGTTTCCCCATTCTCGAAAATTTATCAGGTCAATCATTTCCCCTCCTTTTTCTTGATGAATTTTCAAACTCTTTTTTTTTTTTTTTTTGTGTGGTGTGTGTGGGTTTCTCACCTAATTTTTACTCACCCAATTTGGTTGCAGGGGGCGAGACTCAGCTCCGGCCCCGCCTCTTTACTGATCGCTACTGGATCCCCTTCTCTCCGTTCCTGAGTTTGTCAACCTTTCTTAAAACAAAAAATTGGGGTTCCCGCCTCACTACTTTACTTGCTAGGGTATTCCACTTGCTGACAAAATCATGACTGAGAAATACTTTCCCACGCCCTGTGACTCGTCTGGTCTTTAGCTTTCCCGTTGTGACCCCTTCCCTTGTCCCCCTCTGGAACATCCCCCATCCGTCCCCCCTTGTCTATTCCCCCCAGTACTTGTATGTCGTTATCATGTCTCCCCTGACCCCTTTTTCCTCCCGTGTCGCAGTCCGATTTCCCTTAAACCTTTTCATACGACATTCCCTTGAGCTCTGGGACTAGCCTTGTTGCAAAACCTTTGTACTTTCTTTTAACTTTTTGGGACGTGCTTGCCCGGGTGGGGGTTTCCAGACTGGTGTTTGGTTTACTCCATATGGGCCTAACATACATTTTTTGTACAGTGCCCCTTAAATTTTTCCCTTTTTAAAGGTTCGGAAGCTATTCTCGGGTTTGCCAGGCACCCGTTTTTGCGCAGCGGTTTTTTTTGGTTGAGGGTGTGCCCCCGGGTTGATTCCCGGGTTTTTTAAAGGGTCCCCCCAAAGGTTTTTTCTCCCTGAGTGAGGCGTTTTTCTTTTCCCCCTTACCTATCCTCTGTTTTGGGGTCTTTTTTGGCCCCCCCCCAAACTTCATGACTTTGCTTTTGGTTTGGATTGAATTCGAGAAGCCAGTTACTGGCCCCAATTTGTCCACCCTCCCAAAACCCTTTTTGCAGTCCTGCCTAATTCCTGCCGTTTTTAATTTCTTCTCATAAAATTAAAGTCATCTGCGAACGGGGGACATTTCAGAGTCAAATTCCTTCCACCCATTTTTTTTTCCCACATGTGTGTGTGTGTGTGTGTGTGTGTTTTGTGTGGACCAAATTAATATCTCATATATACCCTCATTACAATTGTGAGCAGTTTATAAACAGGGAAAATTGTTCATTTTAGTTTTAAAGTAGTCAGTAACCCCAAAAATTTTTAAGCCCACCCCAAAAATTGCCTAGGAAATAATAGAGGTCCTTTGCATTCCCAAACCCCTATTGAAAAATACATAGTCCCAATGAAATTTAAATTTGGCCCCCCGGTTTTAAAGATATTATTTCTTTCCCAAATTTTTTTTTAAAAAGGTGCCATATAACGGAAAATTTTTTCCCATAAGGAATTTGTTAATTAAAATTAGCCCAAATTTTTCGGGCCCCCCAAAAACATACACGTAAAAATGAAACTTACAAAAATACACTTACATAACTGGTCCATTGGGAGCTGATCTTTTAAAGGGGGGGCCCAAACTGATTTAAAAAAGACATAAATAAAATAAAAAAAAATAAAAATTACCCGGGAATTTATTCCCTTTTATTTCCCAATTTCCCTGTTTTAATTATTTTTTAACTTCAAAAAATTTCAGCAAATCTCCAAATATTTTAATTGTTATAACCAAAAAAAGTGGAAATTAAAAAAATTATTGTCACTCATTCATTTAGCATAAAAGGGTATATAATTCCTTTATACCCTATCCCTACTGGCTTATTTACCCCAACCCCTAAAATTTTAAATTTTGCGTAGGGAAATTTAAAATTCTTTTTAAAAACACTTTTATTTAAAATTTCCATTTTAAAAAAATTTTAATTTTTTTTTTTTGGGTTAACCTTCTTCAAATTTCTTATTTTTCAAGTCGGGTGCTTTTCCTTAAAAAAATTTTTTTTACTAAAATTTTAAAAGTGTATTTTTTAGCAACAAAAAGGGTTTTGCTGTAGAAAGAAATAAATCTTTTAAATTATACTCAGTAGCTCATATATTTTTTTTTTTTTTTTTTTTTTTCAAAAAGTCGGCCGTCTCCCCCGGGGCAGGGGGGGGGGGCCCAAAAAAAAAGAAAAAAATCCCCAAAAAAAAATACTTTCACTTAAATTCAACACTTTCACCACACTAAAAATTTCTCACTGTTTTTGCAGAGGTGTCGGAATACAACAGTCAAGAAGAAATACACACATAAAGATCCCAAAACATATCCCTCCAAACGCCAATATCCCAAACCCCCCCTTTTAAAAAGTGCAGGCTTTGTTTTCCCCTTTTCCCGGATTTCCCAAGTCCAAACTATTTTTTTTAGCTTTTAAAAAATAGTCTTAACCCAAAAATAGCACCTTTTTAGGGGTTAACAAAAACTGTTTTTTCATTTCTTGGGGAATACAAATATCAATCCTGACTTTAAACCTCTTATTAAACTGCAAAAATAACCCTAACAGTAATTACTGTTACAACACTGCTAGTCAGGCTAAAATGTACTCATCCCAGCAAAAACCAAAAACATTTCTAAATTTTTAATGTTAGATCTTAAGTAAAAACATTTGATGCCCCTCTTTGCACTGCCTAATTCTAAATGCAAAGGGATAATTTTCCCATTATTTTTACTAAAACCCGGGCTCAAACTTTGACTTGACAGACAAACTTGTCTTACCGGGTTACACAGTCATACAAAACTGAGGCCTGATCAATCGGGAGGAGACTTTGCTTCCCCTAATCTTGGGAAAAAAGGGAAAAAATTTAAAAAATTTCTTGCACCAGGGATGACCAAAGGTAATACATATTTGATAAATTCCAAAATCCAAAAAACCTACAGAAAACTGTTTAAAAGTTTGGGGCAAGGGCACAGATTACCCCCCACAAAAAAACCCTACCCTTTTGGTGATAACCTTAGAAAAAAGATAACTCCCAGAATTAATAAACAAACCAAAATGATACTTACAGGGGACTTCAACCCAAAAACCCCATCCAACACTGACCCCGCAGTACTGATTTCACAAACACAAAGAACAACTTCTTAAATATTACGAAACCAAAAACTAAGCCAACAAGAAATTTTGAACAAAAGGGCCCCCATTACTTGATTATATCTAGACCAACACTGTATCCTCACTATAGCAGGTTTTTAATCACAGGGCAACATACAGACCACTACCCCAAACCCTTTTTCATAACCCAAAATATTAAATTGCCTCATGGGCTTTTCTAAGATCTCTTTTGCCTACATTTGATCACATAAATAAATTTTTTATTAGTTTTAAGGGTTTTTAACTGGCAAAAGGGCACTGGAAACAGCCATAAGTTGGGCGAAGGTGTGAAAATTTTTTTTCCTAAAACCCCAAAAAACCCCATAAAAGCATGCCTTTTAATTTTCCCCCAAAAATTTTAATATTTTTAGGGAAAATTTTTTGGAACTTTTTACCACCTTACAAGTTCTTTAATTAAATAATTATACCCAAGATTTAGAGCAACTTTTGAAAGATTTGTGTGGGCATAACAAGAAACTAGTAATCCAGCCCGATACTAATTTTTCAACATTCATCCTAAATCAAAGGGAAAATTGTTAGTCTGTTGGGAAAAAATAAATTTTTTTAATTTTTCTTGAATAATACTATAATGGTGGAACCTGGGGGAGGGGTTTTAGGGGAAATTTAAAGCCCTCCCCGGCCCGGGCTGGACCCCGGCCCCCGATTTGAAGAAAAATTTTTAAACATACAGAAAATTTTTAAAAATTTTCACAAAATAAAAATGGAAAATGAAACTTAGATCACCAAACCCATGGGTTTTTTTTTTTTATTGTAACTTATAAAATTTCCTTTTTAAACCCCTTTAAAATTTTCCAAAAAGACTAAACATTCACATGCCCTGGGACTCCGACCTTCAATTTTTCCCCCTTTGGGAAAAATGTAAAAAAAAATGTAGATCTACCCTTGGAGTGCTTTCCAACCCTGAACGTAGATCTATTTTTGGAAAAAAAGGTTTTTTTAAAGGGGTTTAAACCTTTTTAAAAAATTCTTGAAAAGTACATTGTACTATACCCAATTTGCAAGGAAAAACTAAGTATTCAATTAGCATTTAAATATAGGTACCCAGTTTCCCAGTATAAGTAACCTGAAATTTTGTTCATGCTTTAAACTTTTTTTTTTTTTTTTTTTTTCAACAAGTTGGGTGTCCCCCCACCCAGGGGAGGGTTTACCCAAAAAAGAAAAAAAAATTTCCCCAAAAAAAAAAATACTTTCATCCCTCATTCAAACACTTTTAAACCCCACCAAAACCCCCTATCAAGTTTTTGCCCGAGGTGCTCAGAATACAACCCGGTTTTTGAAGCATATACATAAAAGATAACAAAAAAAATCCCTCCAAACTGCCCAAAATCCCCAAAACCCCCCTTTAAAGTTAAAGGGATTTAGGTTGTAGGGTTTGGGAGAACAAACCCCCAGGGAGGGGAAATACCAACCTGCCAAAATGAGTGTTTTAAAAAAAAGCCTGTAATTTTTTACTTTATTGGGAGGATTGCTGGGGTCTTTTTTTCTGTCCCCATAAATAAGAAAGAAAAAAAAGTATTTTTGCTACTTCTATTTTCACCCTTTGGGAACATTTCCATACAAGAAAAACCTTTTTTATATACACCTCATTGAATTTTTCTTTTTAAATTTTTCTTAATAGTTTTTGGTTTATTACTTTTCCTTTTTTTATCCATGGGGAAGTGGAATTTAAAAATCTTTTCCCCCTAAGCCATGGTGTTGTAAAAAAATCAACTAAAATGCCAGGAAAAACAATGGGCCCAGTAACCCCTTTTTTCCCGTAAAGATTTTCTTAAAAAAAATAAGAAAGAAAAAAAAAAACTTTTTATATTTTAAAATAATTGAAGTTATTTGAAAAATTTTAAATTTTTATTTTTGTTATTGTTATTAAAATTTTGCTGTCCCCTTTTCAAGGTAAGGGGGAAACCCAACAAAGAAAAAACATTTTACTTTTATCATTCAATCATGTTTTTTCCCAAAAAAAAGGGGCTGACTGCAGCTCCTGAACCCATTTCCCTGGGCACTAAAGCAAACTCCGGGGCCCCCTTCATGGTCCTCCCGCAGCTCCCGGGGCCCCAAAATTTAGGGGCACCAAAGCAGCCCTGGACCACATCCATTGGAAATTTTTGAGAAACTAAAGTTTTAAAGAAAACTTGTTAATTTCTTTTAGCTCATCTCTGAAAAGGCCCCCAGGAAGAGGGGTTTGAAATATACCAAACGAGTTTCAAACCTGATGCTCAGGAGGTTTAATTTTAGTTGGTTTAAACCTGGAAATTTTTTTTTTTTATAATAGATTGGGAAAATTTCCCAAAGTGACGTTTTTTTTTACTCCACAAAATTCCTCAACGACCAAAATCCCCCTTTTTTTCCCCCCATCAAATTTTATGATTAAACCTCATCCTTCAAAAATCCAAACCGCCCCACACGTCAAAAAACCCCAAATATCTGAAAACATTCACTTCTTCCCTACCCCTCCTCCCCAATTTGGGGTAACCAAAATTTTTTTTTTCTAAAAACATTTGACACCCTCATCACCTTACTCTTTTCTATGTTCACTTTCAACTTTCTACCTTTACACACATTCCCAAACTCATCCACTAACCTTTGCAATTTTTTTTTAGAATCTCCCATAAGCACAGTATCATCAGCAAAAGTAACTGTGTCAATTCCCATTTTAAATTTGATTCCCCAAAATTTAATCCCACCCCTCTCCCGAACACCCTAGCATTTACTTCCTTTACAACCCCATCTATAAATATTTTAAACAACCATGGTGACATTACACATCCCTGTCTAAGACCTACTTTTACCGGGAAGTAGTCTCCCTCTCTTCTACACACCCTACCTGAGCCTCACTATCCTCATAAAAACTCTTTACAGCATTTAATAAACTTACCACCATGGTTGTTTAATATATTTATAGATGGGGTTGTAAAGAAGTAAATGCAGGGTGTTTGGGGAGAGGGGTGGATTAAATTATGGATAATCAAATTCAAAATGGGAATTGACACAGTTACTTTTTGCTGATGATACTGTGCTTATGGGAGATTCTAAAGAAAAATTGCAAAGGTTAGTGGATGAGTTTGAGAATGTGTGTAAAGGTAGAAAGTTGAAAGTGAACATAGAAAAGAGTAAGGTGATGAGGGTATCAAATGATTTAGATAAAGAAAAATTAGATATCAAATTGGGAGGAGGAGTATGGAAGAAGTGAATGTTTTCAGATAACTTGGGAGTTGACGTGTCGGCGGATGGATTTATGAAGGATGAGGTTAATCATAGAATTGATGAGTGAAAAAAAATGAGTGGTGCGTTGAGGTATATGTGGAGTCAAAAAACGTTATCTATGGAGGCAAAGAAGGGAATGTATGAAAGTATAGTAGTACCAACACTCTTATATGGATGTGAAGCTTGGGTGGTAAATGCAGCAGCGAGAAGACGGTTGGAGGCAGTGGAGATGTCCTGTCTAAGGGCAACGTTGTGGGTGTAAATATTATGCAGAAAATTCAGAGGTGGAAATTAGGAGAAGGTGTGGAGTTAATAAAAGCATTAGTCAGAGGGCAGAAGAGGGGTTGTTGAGGTGGTTTGGTCATTTAGAGAGAATGGATCAAAGTAGAATGACATGGAAAGCATAAAATCTATAGGGGAAGGAAGGCAGGGTAGGGGTTGTCCTCGAAAGGGTTGGAAAGAAGGGGTAAAGGAGGTTTTGTGGGCGAGGGGGCTTGGACTTCCAGCAAGCGTGCATGAGCGTGTTAGATAGGAGTGAATGGAGACGAATGATACTTGAGACCTAGCGATCTGTTGGAGTGTGAGCAGGGTAATATTTAGTGAAGGGATTCAGGGAAACCGGTTATTTTCATATAGTCGGACTTGAGTCCTGGAAATGGGAAGTACAATGCCTGCACTTTAAAGGAGGGGGTTTGGGATATTGGCAGTTTGGAGGGATATGTTGTGTATCTTTATACGTATATGCTTCTAAGCTGTTGTATTCTGAGCACCTCTGCAAAAGCAGTGATAATGTGTGAGTGTGGTGAAAGTGTTGAATGATGATGAAAGTATTTTCTTTTTGGGGATTTTCTTTCTTTTTCTGGGTCACCCTGCCTCGTGGGAGACGACTGACTTGTTGAAAAAAAAAAACAAAAAAAATATATATATGTATACACACACATTTTTTTAATAAATGTATGAAAGAGGGGAAGGTACCTAGGATTGGCGGAGAGCATGTATAGTCCCTTTATATAAAGGGAAAGGGGACAAAAGAGACTGTAAAAATTATAGAGGAATAAGTTTACTGAGTATACCAGGAAAAGTGTACGGTAGGGTTATAATTGAAAGAATTAGAGGTAAGACAGAAGTAGGATTGCGGATGAGCAAGGAGGTTTCAGAGTGGGTAGGGGATGTGTAGATCAAGTGTTTACATTGAAGCATATATGTGAACAGTATTTAGATAAAGGTAGGGAAGTTTTTATTGCATTTATGGATTTAGAAAAGGCATATGATAGAGTGGATAGAGGAGCAATGTGGCAGATGTTGCAAGTATATGGGAAAAAGTGGTAAGTTATTAAATGCTGTAAAGAGTTTTTATGAGGATGTGAGGCTCAGGTTAGGGTGTGTAGAAGAGAGGGAGACTACTTCCCCGTAAAAGTAGGTCTTAGACAGGGATGTGTAATGTCACCATGGTTATTTAATATATTTATAGATGGGGTTGTAAAAGAAGTAAATGCTAGGGTGTTCGGGAGAGGGGTGGGATTAAATTATGGGGAATCAAATTCAAAATGGTAATTAACACAGTTACTTTTTGCTGATGATACTGTGCTTATGGGAGATTTTAAAGAAAAATTGCAAAGGTTAGTGGATGAGTTTGGGAATGTGTGTAAAGGTAGAAAGTTGAAAGTGAACATAGAAAAGAGTAAGGTGATGAGGTGTCAAATGATTTAGATAAAGAAAAATTGGATATCAAATTGGGAGAAGGAATATGGAAGAAGTGAATGTTGTCAGATACTTGGGAGTTGACGTGTCACCGGATGGATTTATAAAGGATGAGATTAATCATAGAATTGATGAGGGAAAAAAGGTGAGTGTGGCGTTGAGGTATATGTGGAGTCAAAAAACGTTATCAATGGAGGCAAAGAAGGGAATGTATGAAAGTATAGTAGTACCAACACTCTTATATGGGTGTGAAGCTTGGGTGGTAAAATGCAGCAGCAAGGAGACGGTTGGAGGCAGTGGAGATGTCCTGTGTAAGGGCAATGTGTGGTGTAAATATTATGCAGAAAATTCGGAGTGTGGAAATTAGGAAAAGGTGTTGGAGTTAATAAAAGTATTAGTCAGAGGGCAGAAGAGGGGTTGTTGAGGTGGTTTGGTCATTTAGAGAGATGGATCAAAGTAGAATGACATGGAAAGCATATAAATCTATAGGGGAAGGAAGGCGGGGGTAGGGATCGTCCTCGAAAGGGTTGGAGAGAGGGGGGTAAAGGTGGTTTTGTGGGCAAGGGGCTTGGACTTCCAGCAAGCGTGCGTGAGCATGTTAGATAGGAGTGAATGGAGACGAATGTACTTGGGACCTGACGATCTGTTGGAGTGTGAGCAGGGTAATATTTAGTGAAGGGATTCAGGGAAACCGGTTATTTTCATATAGTCGGACTTGAGTCTGGAAATGGGAAGTACAATGCCTGCACTTTAAAGGAGGGGTTTGGGATGTTGGCAGTTTGGAGGGATATGTTGTGTATCTTTATACGTATATGCTTCTAAACTGTTGTATTCTGAGCACCTCTGCAAAAGCAGTGATAATGTGTGAGTGTGGTGAGAGTGTTGAATGATGATGAAAGTATTTTCTTTTTGGGGATTTTCTTTCTTTTTTGTGTGGAAACAAGAAGATGGAGTGGGAACAGGAAGATGGAGTGGAAACAGGAAGATGGAGTGGAAACAAGAAGACAGAGTGGGAACAGGAAGACGGAGTGGAAACAAGAAGATGGAGTGGGAACAGGAAGATGGAGTGGAAACAGGAAGATGGAGTGGGAAGAGGAAGATGGAGTGGGAAGAGGAAGATGGAGTGGGAACAGGAAGATGGAGTGGGAAGAGGAAGATGGAGTGGAAACAGGAAGATGGAGTGGGAAGAGGAAGATGGAGTGGGAAGAGGAAGACAGAGTGGGAAGAGGAAGACGGAGTGGGAAGAGGAAGACGTAGTGGGAGAGGGAAGACAGAGTGGGAACAGGAAGACGGAGTAGGAACAGGAAGACAGAGTGGGAAGAGGAAGACGGAGTGGGAAGAGGAAGACGGAGTGGGAAGAGGAAGACGGAGTGGGAAGAGGAAGACGGAGTGGGAACAGGAAGACGGAGTGGGAACAGGAAGACGGAGTGGGAACAGGAAGACGGAGTGGGAAGAGGAAGACGGAGTGGGAACAGGAAGACGGAGTGGGAAAGAGGAAGACGGAGTGGGAAGAGGAAAGACGGAGTGGGAAGGGGAAGACGGAGTGGGAAGGGGAAGACGGAGTGGGAAGGGAAGACGGAGTGGGAAGGGGGAAACGGGTTGGGGAAAGGAAGACAGTGGAAACCGGGGAAAACGGAGTGG
>NW_026473620.1:0-10930 GCF_026875155.1 Cherax quadricarinatus | reverse complement strand
CCTCATCTTTCATAGACCCATCCGCTGACACGTCCACTCCCAAATATCTGAATACATTCACCTCCTCCATACTCTCTCTCCTCCAATCTGATATCCAATCTTTCATCACCTAATCTTTTGTTATCCTCATAACCTTACTCTTTCCTGTATTCACTTTCATTTTCTTCTTTTGCACACCCTACCAAATTCATCCACCAATCTCTGCAACTTCTCTTTATAATGATATTTACCATAATTCTTGGTAATGTATATTTCATTGAAATTAATATAGGTCAAGAGTGACTTTTGTATATGACAGTAGTAGGTATCGAAGGGGACATTTTTTGCGACCTAGGTGTCTCAAAATTCCTACTTGTCTATGTAACTTTGATAAATAATAATTATCTTTGTCACTATTTACTGGTATGTATCTAATGAGATACATCCAGGTAAATTTAGTTTTCCACATTTTCAGCTCGTCATGGTAAGTGATCTGAATTATTTCCCAGTTAATTTTTCTTGCACTGTGTATCGATTTGTGCCTCATGACGCGAGATACAGCGTCATGTATTTAGGTATTCCCGTAGGGATAAATTTAAGTGGTTGCCTGATTTTTTTTAGGTATCCCAGAGGGATGACATTTAAGTGATTGCCAGTCTTTTTTCCTCCAAGTTTTCCGTTTTTATTTCGCTCATTAAACGAAAATAATTCATCAGATTGGTTTCAAACTTTCAGAGCTGATGTTTGGTTACTATGACGAGACTCTAGTAACAAATGGCACGTTCAGATGCCCTCCTAATTAAAGTTGTTGGACTCATTCCCACCAACTTCCAAAATTCTCTGTGTCATAGCTTCAAACGTTCAAAAAAAAAAAAATCCTATCTTACGATGGCGGAGACTGAAATTCTTGTGTGTAAGAGCATTTCTGCTAATTTTATGGTAAAATATTGTGAAATTTTGATTCCTCTTTAATCACGTTTAATATATTTGTATCTTCATCTTTTGAATGGTTTCCATAGTGTGGTTGATATATCTTACGGTCAAGATAGTATCCATTTAGTTTAGTTTGCGTTAAAGGATGTATATCACTGCGCTAAAAATATTTAATAAAACTTTGAAGTGAAATGATCCCAGCAATAACTGGAGAATGCCTCATATGATCGCTTTAAAAGTTTTAATCCTTGTGTATTTGCCAGAGAGCGATGTTCGCGTTCCTATTTAACTTCATACGCCCCATTTTGCTAGTTTTATTGAAGAAATAGTGATGTTGCTTCCATTCAATAGCTAAAGAATGTCTCGTCTCATTAGCTGTAAAATATTAACGAATGGTTTTAAATCCATCGGTTTTGCAAAGCATTTATTCACATGGTGTCAGACACAGCAGCATCTTGGGATCTTGATGCCGGAATTACTTCAAAACTTGTCTGATCTTAGACACGACCTACTTCCACTAGTGACTGTGTTGCTGGTGGCTCCACCTACCACTGCTCCACCTCATTTGTCATCAGTATATAAGCCCCATCTCAGCGAAAGAGGAAATGTCAGCCAGAAAAACCATATGCTCTCTTGATACAATTCCAGTTCTGTGAACCTAAACCTCCCTGTTAAAATAATGTAAGACAATAAAATTAAAGCCAGCCTCACTTCATAAGAAATTGTCTGAGGTACCGCTCAAAACCTTCCCAACAAAGAATATTTGCAATTGGAAGACCATCCAGCTCTCATTAAGGGGTATGCCCCTAACCTTAAACAGCATAAAAAAAAATACACTCGTATCAAAATTAACCAACCCTAGCTCATAAAGAATGACACTCCATAAAATTAAAGCGATATATAACCTAAATACAGGAGATAAATAATAAGGCAAAAAATTAGGTATCAGAGGCATCCTTTGTTCCTTGACAAACAATTTCACAGTGTCTGAAAAAGGCTGAAGCAACCCTAAAATTCCTAATTTATTTGGTCCCTTATGAATCTGGATATAATAATGTTGGTAGAATTACCGACAATATGTAAAGTAAAAGGACACAAGTTGCACTTGAATCTGGATATACCCTAAAATCTTCCGTTCATAGAGTCAAAAATACTACCCCTACCAAAACACAAACCGTTAACATCAAATATCTTACGACTATAATAATCGCAATCCCTTAACTGCCTTTTGGTTATAGATTACCTCAAATTACTCCTCATCTTCCACTTTTCCCCTGCACTGGACTGAAGATACCGCTGTGTGGCGGAACGGTTTCAGAATAAAGACAACCAGTTTGCTGTAAAAGTGTCTCATTTATCAAACCCTGCATCATGCAAAGTTATTTCCTAAAAAACTACGTAAAACCAATTCTTGCAAAATACAAATTGCCCACACAAATGTTTACACTTGAAAAATTATAACACACATATTAAAACAATCTAACCTATACAAAATTACCCACACATATATTTACACACCCAAAATTTAAATGCACACAAATATTTACATATGCAAACAATCTACTAAAGTGATTACGTATTCAGATTGGTGCCCCGTGGCCTATTGGCATAAGCTCTCGCTTCACATGGTGAATGTTCAATCGATTCCCGGGGAAGGTAGAAACATTGGACGGTTTTCTTTACACCGGTTGTCTATGTTAACCTATCAGTAAAATGGTACCTGGGTGTTAGTAGACTGGTGTGGGTCGTATCCTGGGACACTGGCCTAATTTCCCCCGAAATGCTCAGCATAAAAAGGGGGCTTTCTAAAATAGTAGTATGTCATTGATGTCAGCTAAGACTGTATACCATGTATTTTAATTATTATTATTTATTATTAAAATATTATATTATTATTATTATTATTATTATTTATTATTATACGCTCACATGCTCGCACATGCAAATTATAACTCATACATTAACACAAATTATACACACAAATGTTTATTCATACAAACTGTGCAGACACATGCTATACATACAAATGGGATCAGCCCTTTAACATTTCTCATAAATATAAATACAAAAGTCTGGACTATATTTTTTAAAATTGCAAGCGAAGACTTTCTGGTGAAAATGCTTCACCTAGAGAAAATAAAAAAAAAAAAATCTCGAGAATTCAAACATAAAAAATAAACCAAGTTTCGAGACGTATAAAAATTTCTCGCCACTATGCTATTCAAACTCTGAAAATCAGTTTCCATCGTCCGGGGTTTTGTAATAACAAGGGAGGGACGCCATCTGTAGGCCGTTTTGCGAGTTATGCTTGTCAACAGGGAAACTTTTTCTCCTTTTCTTTCTCTTATTGGCGGACTTCGTATAATTTTCTTCTGGAACTGCGAATGATGGACGACAGAGGATCTTCGTTGAATATCTGAGTAGTATTTAGAATGAACTTCACTTCACGCAGGTGATGGTGGTTAGAAATTGATAGGTATTGGTAGATCTTAAGAAACAAGGACGCACAAAATACCTATCATTACGTACATTATCCCCTCAAGGAAGGCTCCTTGACGCTGGTGAGGGGCTCTTGATCTAGGGAATTGGATCTGTGCTCCAGTTCCCTGAATTAAGCCTGAATGCCTTCCATCCCCCCATAGGCGCTGTATAATCCTACGGGTTTAGTGCTTCCCCCTTGATTATAATAATAATAATACGTACATTATAAACATAAACCCCTTTGTGGTTTAGCACTTCTTTTTTTATAATAATAATAATATAAATATAAGCAGCACCCACTGATTTAGTTAACTCATTTAGTGGGATCACCTAAATTCTATTTTCAATGTAAATTTTAAGCAGGGTTTTATCTTATATAAACCTATCAAAAAGTTTTTTTTTTAATGTCAAGCTCTTATACTGTCTTCTGTTACAAACTGTATAATAGAGCATTCTCGGACGCCTCTATTAAGTATGTAGTGAATTATATTTTATTCCACCTGTCCACACAACGAGAGTGCCAGAAACCAGGGTCACTGTGATCGTGGACTCCCCCCCAAGGACGAGAAAAGGGGGGGATCTTGCTTAACAAACTCTTCCATCTTGAACCGTGATATGTCAAAACATTCTTTTTTGACATATCTAATTCATCAGTAACTGATGTCAAGTCGTGAGACCAGAGCACTTGGGTCAAGTTCATTTTTGCTGCCCTTGGCACCAAGCCCAGGGATGGCCCCAGGCATACGTTTTTTAAAATATTGCTTTGGCGAGAGAGCATTCAAGGCTCATTTAAGCGATTGATGGATCTCTGGGGCCGATGCCGGATCACAGTTAATGTTAGCAGAGGTGACCATGTGGGCCTTACCCGTCCGTGGTGAGTCAATGTTATCCACAAGGATTTGGATGACAATCAGACATGACAACTGCGAATTAGGGAAGACAGGAGTGATTGGATGTCATGCTCTGACGTCTCTCTCTGTCTCTCTGTTATATAATATATATATATATATATATAAAATAATATATATATATATATTTTATATATATATTATATATATTTATATATATATTTATATATATAATTATATAATATTTAAAATATAAAATATATATATAATATATAATACAGGAAAGAGCAAGGTTATGAGGATAACAAAAAGATTAGGTGATGAAAGATTGGATAACAAGATGTGGAGAGAGAGTATGGAGGAGGTGAAATGGTATATCAGATATTTGGTAGTGGAACGTGTCAGCGGATGGTCTATGTGAAAGATGAGTAATCATAGAATGATGATGGGAAAAGGGTGAGCGGTGCACATAGGATTCTGGTGGGAGACAAAGTACTTTGTCCTTCTGGAGGCAAAGAGGGAAAAGTAAGAGAGTATAAGTTTACCAACTGCTCTTATATGTTGTGAAGCAGGTGATTGAATGTTGCAGCGAGGAGAAGGCTGAGGCAGTGAGATGTCCCATGTCTTAGGCAATGTGTGTGAGAATATAATGCAGAGAATTCGATAGTTTGGAAAGTTTATGAAGGAGGATGCTGAATTGGCAAAACGTTTTCCAGAGGCTTAGGAAGGGTTGAGTTGAGTGGGTTCGGTCATAGAGAGAATGGAGCGAAACAGAATGACTTCAAAATTGTTATCAGTCTGTAGTGGAAGGAAAGTGGGTTAGGGTCGGGCCTTAGGAAATGTCGGCCTAGGAAGTGTAAAGTGAGGTTTTGTGTGTGAGGGGCTGGACTTCCAGCGGGCATCGAGAGCGTGATTGATGGAGTGAATGTGAGACAAATGGTTTTTAATACTTGAACGTGCTGTTGAGTGTGAGCAAAGTAAACAATTATGACGGGATTCAGTGAACACCGTCAGGCCGGACTTGAGTCCTGGAGACGGTAAGTTTACTAGCGCCTGCACTCTGAAGGAGGGGTGTTAATGTAGCAGTTTAATAATCTTCAGTGTTAAAGCACCCATCTGAGCAAGAACAGTGATGAGTGAATGATTGTGAAAGTTTTTCTTTTTCGGGACCACCCTGCCTTAATGTGGGTACATTGCTGGCCAGTGTGCTAATAAAAAAAAAATAATATATATACAAATATATATATATATATATATATATATAAATATAGTAAAAATTTATCGTATATATATATATATATATATATAATGTACTTAGCTGATCTTGTACTCCTCCCTGTGGTCAGCAGCTTTCTCCCTGTCTACCAACACTGTTGATGGGAGGTAGGTGTCAGACCAGATGTGGGACACACAGTATAGTCCCATGCTAAGACTTGCCATTCCTTCCAATGGTAGATGGTGATCCCATCGGGGTGGTTTGCTGGTTGTGGGTTTTTTTATTTTGGCAGCTACTGATCGGATCTCCCCTCACGGTTGATCATCCAGCTGTAGCAAGATTTTCTTTATGATGTCGTGACCTCATTGTGTCCTGCAGCAAGCCTTGGTTTTGGAACAGTTAAGACCCATGTTTAGACCATATTGGTCGCTAGCGCATCCCCGCAGAGGTCTTAGGGTCGAGCGCATTGCCATTACAGAAAGGGGAACTTTTTGGAGGAAGTCCCCGGAGTGATTGCACTCACAGCTTGGGATACAGGCATCTCCCTGTCCTGATGTTACAAGCCCTGAGCAAGTTGCAAGCATCTTTTTCAAGCGATGGGGCCATCCCAGCTTGACTTGTTGTAGGCCAGTGCTGCACTAGGGTTTGGTGATGGGCAGCAGCAAGAGGTCACCCATGCAGTGGATGGCACTGACATAGTTAGGTTCTGTATCCGTTGCTGAGTCACTGAGGTATGTTCGTAAGAAATTTGTCTTATTAACCCGTCTGATGCTATGGAAGAGGATAGGAAGCTGGTAGGGCAATCTGGGATGGATCTGCCTACTCCCACCCCTCAAGCCTGACTGGAAGTGAGGCTTTTGCAACCACTGTCCACTTCGAGGGAAAAATCAATACACTCTCTAGCAATGGTCTTAAGGATAGAGAGTCAAGTTCCTTGAGTTTTGGACTGCTGAAACTGGCAGGGGATGCAGCTCAGAAAGTAGGTAAGTTTTGGATTGACAGGCAACCTGTGAGTAGGAGAAAGCATCATGTGTATCGATGTCTTTCATCCTGCTTTCCATCGTCCTGAGGTCTGAGATTTTTTCTAGGATCAGATCGATGGCATTGCACCCAAGCGGAGCACGAAAAGAGTGTTCTTGGCTGGATCAATGGTTTCTTTGTCCTATTAAAACAGCACTAATTTTCTGGATCATTTGTCGATTGGTGGAAAACTGTTTCACATTTCGTGGGGTTTAAAGTAGGTCCAGGCGTTCTCCCATGTCTTTAATTTTCTGTGTCCTCTAGGAAGATTCTGCAGTGCCAGCCAGGGTACCATCATCCAAGAACCGATATTGAGCTAAACTGGAGATTGCTTCTGTGAGTTCCTTGATGCCCAAAACAAAATAGAAAGGGGGCGAGAGGGTCCCCCTGTTGCACACCCTCACACGAGTCAATTTTCGTGTTGTCTTCAAAACAATAGTTTAGAAGTTACAGTGTAAACACGATTCTGTGAAGGGATAGAAGGAAAGGAAGAGTCTAGAAACTGCTTGGAGAGTAGCATTACTTCTGACTAAGTTGAAAGCGCTGGCAAAGTCCAATTTGATCAATTTTTTTTTCATCGGACATGTTGTTAATGTATACTAGTGCTGCGTGGGCAGCTGCTTCACAGCCTTTTTTGAACACCAAAACCGAGTTGATTTGGGTTTTAAGCTCCTATGTACTTATCAGCAACTTTTAGCAATGAGACGAAGGAGTGCCTCGGGGACGCTATGATGGTACATACTTTATTTTCCCCCATAAAACTGTTTGTGAGGAAGGAAGGGTCCAATAGCCCCTCGTGGAAGGGCTAAGTCATTCAGAGGGCTGACGGGGGCTGAGAGAAATCCCCTTTATGGAGAATTTTCTCCACAAGGGTCGTGGTAAACAGATATCAACAGTTTAGCATCAATCCTCACAGTACATATCGTTCTGCCAGAAGCATTGCTACAGACCACATGATTGGTTAATGTGTTTTTTTTTTATTTAACAAAATACAGCACACTAACAATGTGCTACTAACCTAGTCAATATGACAGTTACAAAGTGTAAACGAAAGATAGCTGTGTTTCCCCTGTGATATTCCATCACACAGGAAGAGTTACGTACATAATATTGAAATCTGTCAGTCTGAGCTGGGAGACTTCTGTAGGTTAATGAAAAAATCAAGTACTACATTAAATGGTAATTAGCTACGGGAGTTTCATCTGGAGTTTCTGTTACTTATAAATTACAATATCTGAAGATGGAGAGAAGAAGGGGTTGACCCCCGTGGCCTGACTGGCAAAGCTCTTGTTTCACACACGGAGCTCTCGGGTTCGATTCCTGGCGGGGTAGAAGCATTTTGACTTGTTTCCTTACACCTGTTGTCCTGTTCACCTAGCAGTAAGTAGGTACCTGGATGTTAGTCGACTGGTGTGGGTCGCATCCTGGAGGACAAGATTGAGGACCCCAATGGAAATAAGCCAGACAGTCCTCGATGACGCACTGACTTTCTTGGGTTACCCTGGGTGGCTAACCTTCCGGGGGTTAAAAATCCGAAAAAAAAAATCTTATCTTAATAACCTTCACCGCTTAAACTATATACATATTTAGTAGGTTGGAAATAAGTAAACAACAGTCACCCAGGGGGTCTACCGTCCTGGGTGACGTTAGACCTCCCTGGGTAATTGTTCTTCACTGTTTTATAAACACGTAAGATGACGGTACATCTTGCTAATACTGTTTAAATATAGTTCATAATACATGTGCATGTATGTGTATACAGTACACATATACACAACCATTAGACCCCTGGCTGTTTTCAAGAAGGAGCCGGACAGGCACCTAAAGTCAGTACCTGACCAGCCTGGCGTGGTTCGTACATCGGGTTGCTTGCGGCCAAAAAGTAACAACCTGGTTTATCAGGTCCCTATCCACCATGAGGCCTGGTCATAGACCGGGCCCGGGGGGGGCGTTGACCCCGAAAACCCTCTTCAAGTATACTATATTCATTCTGAATATACATGCATATACATGAATATACATGTATGTGAATACATACTCAGCTGTTATTACTAAACACCACGGACACTGGCTGCTTACCGATCAGAAGTCCTTCAGAACACCTGGTGTTGGTTCCCTCGCCAGGCAGAGTATCCAATACACTTAATCACTGATAAAGGATAAGACTGACCACTTGAATGGCTGACACACGTGACCAGCTCTGGGACTGCCTCCCATTAATCTAGAATCAACACTGCTTCACTTATATTAAGTCTCTACCTACCCTGCACAAGATCACTGATTGCAAACTACTGAATGGACATTATGGGAAGATGGCCTCATGGGCCTCAGGTTTAATCTACCTCTGGGTTCTGATTACCTAAATGAGTCGTCTGGCTGTAAAAAAAAAGGACAAGATATGAATTTTAAAATTAATTTTGAAGAGCAATCTAAAAATAAATTGTTGTTAGGGAATATGGATATTTGAATAAAAGTTAATTAAACAAATGCAATTGAATAATAAACCAATTAAAATTATGGGAAGAAAATCAATAATTTGAAAGGGATATTTCTTTAAATGTGAACTAGTGTAAGCTTTTATAAAGTTTAAAAAAAAGTACTTTAAAATATGAAAGAATGACAGCATAGAAATGAAATAGTACTTAAAAATATAATGATAAGTAGGGTTGTTGTTACAGAGAAAAAAAAATATATATACAAAAAATTGGGAAGGATTTTCGTTACTAACTGCACAAAGTTTAATAATATAGCAAGTTAAGTAGAGGGACATAGTACTGTAGGTGGATTTTAGTAAGTACTGTAAAATTTAGTCTCGGACAGACCTGCATGGCTAAGGAATTTAGCGAGTTTATGTTTTTTGGGTTTATATCATACGAGGGCCTGTAGTTGATTTCTTAACTGTGATCTTAACCTACCTGGAGTCTACCTGGAAGGTATTGCGGGGATCAACGCCTCCGTGGCTCGGGCCAAGCCCAAAGGCCTTCAGGGGGATCAGGGCTTGATCAACCAGGCTGTTACTGCTGACCGAAACGTAGTCCAACGTACGACCCACAGCCCGGCTGATCAGGCGCCCTCACAGAAAAAAACACCGGTGAATGTTGTCTACAAGTTCTCTGCGGAGTTTTCTTAATCTAAATACAAAATTTTGGCACTCGTTTGTTAAAATACTCTTTAAATTTGTACAAAAATTCTTTCACTGCGATGATTTTTCTTCAAGGTAACAAGAATGTTCGCACTACACATGGTTTTGATCACGTTTTTTCCCAGTAAGCAAACCTCCTTCCTGTCATGTTTTCTAAATTTACCCGTAGTCTCTCTCTGAGCAGTTGTAGAGTGGTTAAGATAGGAACTTGGGTTAATGTCATCAGGGCCCCGTGACCTGGTAGCAAGCTCTCTCTTTATACGGTGAGTGTCTGGGTTCGATTCCGGGGAAGGGTTGGAAACATTGGACGTTTTTCCTTTCCCCGGTTGTTTATGTTCACTAATCAGTAAAATGGTACCTGGGTGTTAATCGACTGGTGTGGGTCGCATCCCGGGACAAAATTTGACCTAATTTGCCCTAAATGCTCAGCATAACAAGCGGCTTTCTATATAGCAGTATGTCACTGATGTCGCTAGGACTGTATACCTTTTTACTTGTAGAAATAAAGATATTATATTACAGTATATATATAAACTATAGCATCAGGACAGTTCCCGTTGCTCCATTTAGTCTGTTAAATTTTGAAGAAAATCAGAAAACTTTGTATCACTGGGTAGGTTTCCAGTCCTGTACAGTCATGTCCTAGCGTTTGAGGGATGTTATTTGTTCAATATACTTTACAACAGTGGAGAGCACTTCTTGATGGTCTTCACTCACTTTTTATAAGTTGACAGTTTTATTCCAGTTCTAGAATCTTTTAGGTTTTAGCTGTTTGAGTGAATTCCAGCAATTTTCTGGACATGTGTGGCTTTCACAGCTTGTTTAATTTTGTAGATTATAAGCTAGGGTTTTTATTAACCTAGCTTTTGCTCTGAAGACTTCAGACGGTTTTGGGTATCTAGTAGTGGGTGTCTTGGAACCCAGGTACGGGTAGGTTTGCCAGGGCTGGTCTGGCCCGGGTCTTCCTCGTGCAAAGGAGAAGACCCGCCTCCATGAAATCGTGATGACACTCCTCACTGGGGGAGTGTCATCACGATTTCATGGAGGCGGTAGGTGGCAGAGGAATGAACGGCAGCAACGTCCTCAGGTTATGAACTGCAAGATACACACGGTGGGGGTGTGCTGCCCTGTCCTTCTGGTCTGTTCGACAGTCGTTGTGGGAGGGGGCGGTTGCGGAGGGGCGTCGTGGCAGGACAGTCCAGCGGTAGGTATAAGTTGATCTTTAACAGGGAATTGCATGCTTTCCTAAGCTATTGGTATGACCTTCTTCCACCGTGAAAGTGGTCATATCTATAGATTGTCCCAAGGTAA
>NW_026473619.1:0-10474 GCF_026875155.1 Cherax quadricarinatus | reverse complement strand
CTTTGTGACCGAGGCCTTTCCCTGGCTTTCCCCGTTCCCCCCAACTAAAAGAAAAACAGCTAACAAAACTGGGGGGGGGGGGGGGGGTGAAGTGAAAAAACCCCAAAATCAACCACTGTGACAACACTTAGCTCTGTACAAAGACATGACCAATCAACCACTGTGACAACACTTAGCTCTGTACAAAGACATGATCAATCAACCACTGTGACAACACTTAGCTCTGTACAAAGACATGATCAATCAACCACTGTAACAACACTTAGCTCGTACAAAGACATGATCCAATCAACCACTGTAACACACTTGCTCTGTACAAAACATGATCAATCACCACTGTAACAACACTTAGCTCTGTACAAAGACATGATCAATCAGCCACTGTAACAACACTTACATCTGTTTACAAGCATTTCGCCTACACAGTTGGCTTCTTCAGTCAAATACAGGTGAGGCAGTAGAAGTAGTCGAGACATAATCCATCACCTGGAACATGTAGTCTTGAGGTGGTCAGTCCCTACGTTTGGAGAAGTGAGTCTTAACTGACTAGATTTTCTGCCACTTTTGCTGCCTCCTTCAGTATTCTACTGAAGCATCCTGTGTAAGTGAAATGTGACCCACACCAGTCCACTAACACCAGGATGTGACCCACACCAGTCCACTAACACCCAGGATGTGACCCACACCAGTCCACTAACACCCAGGAGTGACCACACCAGTCCACTAACACCAGGATGTGACCCACACCAGTCCCTAACACCAGGATGTGACCCACACCAGTCCACTAACACCCAGGATGTGACCCACACCAGTCCACTAACACCCAGGGTGTGACCCACAAACCCGTCCACTAACACCCAGGATTTGACCCACACCAGGGCCCTAACACCAGGATGTGACCCACACCAGTCCACTAACACCCAGGATGTGACCCACACCAGTCCACTAACACCCAGGATGTGACCCACCCAGTCCACTAACACCCAGGGGGTGACCCACCCAGTCCACTAACACCCCGGATGTGACCCAACCAGTCCACTAACACCCAGGATGTGACCACACCAGTTTACTAACACCCAGGATGCGACCCCCACCAGTCCACTAACACCCAGGATGTGACCCCCACCAGTCCACTAACACCCAGGATGTGACCCACACCAGTCCACAACACCCAGGATGTAACCCACACCCGTCCACTAACACCCCAAAATGTGACCCCACACCAGTCCACTAACACTCAGGATGGACCCACACCTTTAGGAGTCAGGAATCGCGGGAAGAAACTAAAGCCATAATGAAATTGAAAGAAAACCCCAAAATATTTCTTCTCCTATGCCAAATCAAACGAGAACAACGTCCAGTATTGGGCCCTACTTAAACAAGATGGGTTTCCCACACAGATGACAACAAGGAAATGAGTGAGCTACTCAAGTCCCAATATGACTCATTTTTAGCAACCCGTAACCAGACTGAGAGTCGAAGATCAAAAGAATTTTTTTTTAAAGGACCCCAAAAATTTTTTGATTAACACAAGCCACCGATTTATCCTACGCCAAAATGATTCGAAAGGCGATAAAGACTTGCCCAGCACTCTCCCCCCGGGGCCCAGACTCATAAAACCGTGTTCATAAAGAACGCAAAAAGCCCCTTCACGACCCTTTTCCATTCTATGGAGGGGGAGTGGACACGGGGGTCGTCCCCGTTACTAAAAACAAAGACTACCCCACCCCACAAAGGGGGCGTAAACAACAGAAAAAAGAATACAGACAATAGCACAACATCCCATAAAATAAAAATTTTTTAAAAGGGTCCTAAGAAGCAAGATCCCACCCACAGAAACCCATCAGTTACACAACCCACGGCACAGGGTTTGAACAGGTCGCCCCTGTCTGTCAACTATTGGCCCAACGAAAAGGGTCCAAATGCACTAAAAGACAAAAAGAATGCGATTAATATTACAGACTTTAAAAAACCCTTCGACAAGTGTGACCATGGCGAATAGCGACAAAAGGGTCTAAAGGAATAACGGAAAAAGTGGGTCGATGGATCTATAATTTCCTCACTAACAGAAACACAGAGAGTATCGTCAACGAGTAAAGCCCCGAGGCAGCTACGGTAAAAAGCCTGTTCCAAAAGGCACGTCTCGCTCCCATCTTGTTCCCTCTCTTTATCCGACATAGACGGGAGTCGCCACAGCCCCGTGTCTTCCTTTGCAGATGACACCCGAATCTGTTTTGACAGTGTCTTCCATTGCAGACACTGCAAAGCCCCAGGCAGACACAACCAAAATCTTTCAGTGGGCTGCAGAAAACAATATAAAGTTCAACGATGAGAAATTTCTTTTACCAGTTGGAAACATGGGGAAATTTAAATCTTCATCAAGTACAAAAACAAATTCTGGCCACAAAATAAGCAAAAACACCAACGTCAAAGCCCTGGGGTGATCATGTCGGGGGATCTCACCTTCAAGGACCAAAACTTGTATCAAATCGTCTGCAAAAAATGCGGATGGTTAATGAGAACCTTCAAAACTAGGGAGGCCAAGCCCATGATGCACTCTTCAGGTCACTTGTTCTATCTGGTGGAAATTTTGCGCACACTAACAGCACCTTTCAAGGCAGGGAAATTGCTGATTTAAAAATGTACAGAGAACTTTCACGGGCCCCATAACGGAGATAAAAACCCATTATTGGGAGCGCAGGTTCCCAAACCTGTATTCCCCGGAACGCAGGGGGAGAGATCATGATTTTACCCTGGGAAAAACCAGAGGGGACTATACCGAACTTGCAACGAAAATCATCATTTCGAAAACAAAAGACTTGGCAGACGATGCACCATCCCCCCAATGAAAAACAGGGGGGGTTACTGCCGTTAAGGACCATACAAAAAGGTCAGGGGCCCGAGACTGTTCAACTGCCCCCCAGCACACATAAGGGGATTCCAACGCCCTGCAGTCTTCAAGCGGACGGCAAAACACCTAAACGTTTTCCCGGGTCGCCGGGCTGTGGCTCGTATGTTTTGGTTTTTTCGTGCAGCCGCAGCACAGCCTGGTTGATCAGGCTCGATCCCCAGGGGCCGGTCTCAGCCGGGGCCGCGGGGGCGTTGACCCCGGAAAATTCTCCGGGGAAATCCCGGTAACTCCATCCATAACACCCGGGTGTGACCCACACCGTCCACTAACACCAGGGTGTACCCACACCAGTCCCCTTAAAACCCAGGATTTTACCCACACCAGTCCACTAACACCCAGGTTTGACCCCACCAGTCCCCTAAAAACCCGGATGCCACCCCCACCCGTCCCCTAACCCCAGGTACCCATGAAAACTGAGAACTACATTGGGTATGTTTATGTAGAGCTTCGCCATCCAGTGACTTCATCAGTACAGATTCTAGGACATAATTTTAAGACTGTAGAATTAAAAAACAAAGATGAGATAATCAGTCCCTCAGTCTTGGAGTTGGTGTGAAGATCACCGTAGTCGTAAAGCTGAGGAACACAGACAACCGGTGTAAGGAAACACGCCAATGTTTCTACCCTCGCCGGAAATCGAACCCGGACATTTCGCCGTGTGAAGCGAGAGTTTTAGCCACCAGGCACGGGGCACCATTAATGATAAAGCACCATTATGATAAAGGTCTATACAGAGCAAAACTGTCGTAAGAGAAGAAAAAAATTCTCTCAAGAATAAGAACAGATAAACACTGCAGTAGGCCTACTGGCCCATACTTGACAGGTCCTTCTCAAACACAAACCAATTAACAAAACCATAAGGCCACGATATAAGAACATAAGAAAGGCACACTGCAACAGGCGTACTGGCCCATGCGAGGCAGGTCCAAGTCTCCTACCAGCTTAAGCCAATGCCCTAACCTTGTTATGTCAGGTCACATTCACTTAAGGAAGGAGCGCAAGCTAGTCATGTCCAACTCATGTAATTCTGACTCATCTTAAGGAGACACAGTGGACCCACTGCACATTGCACAGGGGTGAATCAACAGTGTGAGGAAAGCCTTGCAACAAAGGCCATGCACACTGACTCACCATTTCCTCTTCTGCGTTGCAACACTGCTGGTAAAAAGGCACTGCAAGGAACCTTTTATTGTATCACTTTACTTGATAAAGTATTTAAACCACTGGTGACTTTATCCAGCACGTGATAAACACTAAACCACTGATGACTTTATCCAGCACGTGATAAACACTAAACCACTGGTGACTTTATCCAGCACGTGATAAACACTAAACCACTGATGACTTTATCCAGCACGTGATAAACACTAAACCACTGGTGACTTTATCCAGCACGTGATAAACACTAAACCACTGATGACTTTATCCAGCACGTGATAAACACTAAACCACTGGTGACTTTATCCAGCACGTGATAAACACTAAACCACTGGTGACTTTATCCAGCACGTGATAAACACTAAACCACTGATGACTTTATCCAGCACGTGATAAACACTAAACCACTGATGACTTTATCCAGCACGTGATAAACACTAAACCACTGGTGACTTTATCCAGCCTTATATATAAGGCTCACCTCCTGGCGCTATATAAGGCTCCATCCTGTCACTTCATCTCCATATTGTTCCAGACTATGGAACAATGCTCTTCTCCAGACTGAGGGACTGACCACCTCAAAACTTTAAGGGTGATGGACTGATTACATCGTCTTCAAGTATCTTCTGCTTCTATCAACTTTTCTGTACTCGACTGAAGAAGCCTACTGTGTAGGCGAAACGTTTCGAAATAAAGATACCTAACTGTTGCATATGTGTCTTACCTAACAAATAGGCACCTCTCAAACCCACTCATAAATATCTACTCAACTCATCATTGCTAGCCACTCAACCCCAACCCCTCTCTCTCGTGTGCAAGTCCCACTCAACCCCAACCCCTCTCTCTCGTGTGCAAGTCCCACTCAACCCCAACCCCTCTCTCTCGTGTGCAAGTCCCACTCAACCCCAACCCCTCTCACTAGTAATTTTTGCAGTGTTTTGGTGGATTTTCAAGGAGTTATTGCAACAATCTGCTGCAGTGTTTAGTTAAAAGATGGTTGCATAATTGAGGCAGTGTGTGAAGCGAGGTTAAAAACTGCGGAATGTACACGCAGTGTGTAGCACCATGACGTGTACATGTGTACACAGTGTGTGGCATCATGACGTGTACATGTGTACATACAGTGTATGGCATCATGACGTGTACATGTGTACATAGTGTGTGGCATCATGACGTGTACATGTGTACAGTGTGTGGCATCATGACGTGTACATGTGTACACAGTGTGTGGCATTATGACGTGTACATGTGTACATACAGTGTATGGCATCATGACGTGTACATGTGTACACAGTGTGTGGCATTATGACGTGTACATGTGTACATAGTGTGTGGCATCATGACGTGTACATGTGTACAGTGTGGCATTATGACGTGTACATGTGTACACAGTGTGTGGCATTATGACGTGTACATGTGTACACAGTGTGTGGCATCATGACGTGTACATGTGTACATACAGTGTATGGCATCATGACGTGTACATGTGTACACAGTGTGTGGCATCATGACGTGTACATGTGTACACAGTGTGTGGCATCAGGGAGTGTACATGTGTACATACAGTGTGTGGCATCATGACGGGGTACATGTGTACACAGTGGTGTATCATGACTGTGGAAGTAACAGTGTCCATGACTTTGGTGGCTCGGGAGTGGTGGCAGGGAGTGGTGGCTGGGAGTGGTGGCGGGAGTGGTGGCTGGGAGTAGGTGGCTGGGAGTGGTGGCTGGGAGTGGTGGCAGGGAGTGGTGGCTGGGAGTGGTGGCTGGGAGTGGTGGCTGGGAGTGGTGGCAGGGAGTGGTGGCAGGGAGTGGTGGCAGGAGTGGTGGCGGGAGTGGTGGCAGGGAGTGGTGGCAGGGAGTGGTGGCTGGGACTGGTGGCTGGGAGTGGTGGCAGGGAGTGGTGGCAGGGAGTGGTGGCTGGGAGTGGTGGCAGGGAGTGGTGGCAGGGAGTGGTGGCAGGGATGGTGGCAGGGAGTGGTGGCAGGAGTGGTGGCAGGGAGTGGTGGCGGGGAAAGTGGTGGCAGGGAGTGGTGGCTGGGAGTGGTGGCAGGGAGTGGTGGCAGGGAGTGGTGGCAGGGAGTGGTGGCAGGGAGTGGTGGCAGGGAGTGGTGGCAGGGAGTGGTGGCAGGGAGTGGTGGCAGGGAGTGGTGGCAGGGAGTGGTGGCAGGGAGTGGTGGCAGGGAGTGGTGGCAGGGAGAGGGGGCAGGGAGTGGTGGCAGGGAGTGGTGGCAGGGAGTGGTGGCAGGGAGTGGTGGCGGGGAGTGGTGGCAGGAGTGGTGGCAGGGAGTGGGGGCTGGAGTGGTGGCAGGGAGTGGGTGGCGGGAGTGGTGGCTGGGAGTGGTGGCTGGGAGTGGTGGCAGGGAGTGGTGGCTGGGAGTGGTGGCAGGGAGTGGTGGCAGGGAGTGGTGGCAGGGAGTGGTGCAGGGAGTGGTGGCAGGAGTGGTGGCAGGGAGTGGTGGCAGGGAGTGGTGGGCAGGGAGTGGTGGCAGGGAGTGGTGGCAGGGAGTGGTGGCTGGGAGTGGTGGCTGGGAGTGGTGGCAGGGAGTGGTGCCAGGGAGTGGTGGCAGGGAGTGGTGGCAGGGAGTGGTGGCAGGGAGTGGTGGCAGGGAGTGGTGGCAGGGAGTGGTGGCAGGGATGGTGGCAGGGAGTGGTGGCTGGGAGTGGTGGCAGGGAGTGGTGGCTGGGAGTGGTGGGCGGGAGTGGTGGCTGGGAGTGGTGGCAGGGAGTGTGGCTGGAGTGGGGGCTGGAGTGGTGGCAGGGAGTGGGGCAGGGAGTGGTGGCAGGGAGTGGTGCCGGGGAGTGGTGGCAGGAGTGGTGGCAGGGAGTGGTGGCAGGGAGTGGTGGCGGGGAAAGTGGTGGCAGGGAGTGGTGGCAGGGAGTGGTGGCAGGGAGTGGTGGCTGGGAGTGGTGGCTGGGAGTGGTGGCAGGAGTGGCAGGGAGTGGTGGCAGGGAGTGGTGGCAGGGAGTGGTGGCTGGGAGTGGTGGCAGGGAGTGGTGGCGGGGAGTGGTGGCAGGGAGTGGTGGCTGGGAGTGGTGGCAGGGAGTGGTGGCTGGGAGTGGTGGCAGGGAGTGGTGGCTGGGAGTGGGTGGGGGAGTGGTGGCAGGGAGTGGTGGCTGGGAGTGGTGGCTGGAGTGGTGGCAGGGAGTGGTGGCAGGGAGTGGTGGCAGGGGAGTGGTGCGGGGGGCCAGGGAGTGGGGGCAGGGAGTGGTGGCAGGGAGTGGTGGCAGGGATGGTGGCAGGGAGTGGTGCGGAGTGGTGGCAGGAGTGGTGGCAGGGAGTGGTGCAGGGAGTGGTGGCGGGGAGTGGTGGCAGGGAGTGGTGGCAGGGAGTGGTGGCAGGGAGTGGTGGCAGGGAGTGGTGGCAGGGAGTGGTGGCAGGGAGTGGTGGCAGGGAGTGGTGGCAGGGAGTGGTGGCAGGGAGTGGTGGCAGGGAGTGGTGGCTGGGAGTGGTGGCAGGGAGTGGTGGCAGGGAGTGGTGGCAGGGAGTGGTGGCGGGAGTGGTGGCGGGGAAAGTGGTGGCAGGGAGTGGTGGCAGGGAGTGGTGGCTGGGAGTGGTGGCAGGGAGTGGTGGCAGGGAAGTGGTGGCAGGGAGTGGTGGCAGGGAGTGGTGGCAGGGAGTGGTGGCAGGGAGTGGTGGCAGGGAGTGGTGGCAGGGAGTGGTGGCAGGGAGTGGTGGCAGGGAGTGGTGGCAGGGAGTGGTGGCAGGGAGTGGGAGTGGTGGCAGGGAGTGGTGGCAGGGAGGTGGTGGCAGGGAGTGGTGGCAGGGAGTGGTGGCAGGGAGTGGTGGCAGGGAGTGGTGGCAGGGAGTGGTGGCAGGGAGTGGTGGCAGGGAGTGGTGGCAGGGAGTGGTGGCAGGGAGTGGTGGCAGGGAGTGGTGGCAGGGAGTGGTGGCAGGGAGTGGTGGCAGGGAGTGGTGGCAGGGAGTGGTGGCTGGGATGGTGGCAGGGAGTGGTGGCGGGGAGTGTGCAGGGAGTGGTGGCAGGGAGGGGTGGCAGGGAGTGGTGGCAGGGAGTGGTGGCAGGGAGTGGTGGCAGGGAGTGGTGGCAGGGAGTGGTGGCAGGGAGTGGTGCGGGGAGTGGTGGCAGGGAGTGGTGGCAGGGAGTGGTGGCAGGGAGTGGTGGCAGGGAGGACACTAGTCAACAACTGATACACGTGTGCTATACCTAATATAATTACTACCACTGCTATCACTACTACCACCGCTGCTACGACTACTGCAAATATTACCATAACTACTACCACCATTACTACGACTACTACTACCACAAATATTACCACTACTACTACTACTACAAATAACATTACTACCACTATTACTACAAATACTACCACCATCACTACTACTACTACAAATACCACTACTACTACAAATACTACCACATCACTACTACTACTACAAATACCACTACTACCACTATTACTACAAATACTACCACCATCACTACTACTACTACAAATACCACTACTACCACTATTACTACAAATACTACCACCATCACTACTACTACTACAAATACCACTACTACCACTATTACTACAAATACTACCACCATCACTCCCTACTACTACAAATACCACTACTACTACAAATACTACCACCATCACTACTACTACTACAAATACCACTACTACCACTATTACTACAAATACTACCACCATCACTACTACTACTACAAATACCACTACTACCACTATTACTACAAATACTACCACCATCACTACTACTACTACAAATACCACTACTACCACTATTACTACAAATACTACCACCATCACTACTACTACTACAAATACCACTACTACCACTATTACTACAAATACTACCACCATCACTACTACTACTACAAATACCACTACTACCACTATTACTACAAATACTACCACCATCACTACTACTACTACAAATACCACTACTACCACTATTACTACAAATACTACCACCATCACTACTACTACCACTACTACCACCACCACTACCTGACATTTAATTTCACTCTACAACTAAGAACACTCCTCTCCAGAGCTAGTCTTCGTCTCTCCCGTCTTCCCCGATCATCCAATTCGGGATCTTACCTGAACTTGCTCGTTCGTACCTGATATACCTATTACAAGCATCGGTTAATTCCTTGGGATTGTGGTCTCCGTCGCCCGCTCTCACACCGTCTACCTGGAGAAGGTTTCAGGGGTCAACGCCCCCGCGGACAGGTCTGAGACCAGGCCACGTAAATACTACAGATGGAAGATTGTTAGTAAACACACGGGAAACTAGATATAAAGTGAATGTAAGTATGAGTCTGTAAGATCTGTCATCTTACTGCAATCCTGCCAGAGTGCAAAGCATTTAACAAGCTTCAGTTTTATACACGCATAGTAGCGGCCAGCGAAGAGGGCCCAGAACCTATGATTGTGCCCTTGCAACCACAACTAGGTAAATGTAACACACACACACACACACACACACACACACACACACACACACACACACACTTTCAGTCCCCTTGACCTACTTCAGCCGACAAACTTCAAGTTCCCTCACCGGAAATTTACGACGATACCGTCTAGAGTTCCTCTCAAAATTATGAATTTGATATTAATTCATATGGAAGAATGCAAGTCAATACCCTGGCTACAACAATCCACAACCCACAATACCCTGGCTACAACAATCCACAACCCACAATACCCTGGCTACAACAATCCACAACCCACAATACCCTGGCTACAACAACCCACAATACCCTGGCTACAACAACCCACAATACCCTGGCTACAACAACCCACAATACCCTGGCTACAAACAACCCACAATACCCTGGCTACAACAACCCACAATACCCTGGCTACAACAACCCACAATACCCTGGCTACAACAACCCACAATACCCTGGCTACAACAACCCACAATTACCCTGGCTACAACAATCCACAATACCCTGGCTACAACAACCCACAATACCCTGGCTACAACAACCCACAATACCCTGGCTACAACAACCCACAATACCCTGGCTACAACAACCCACAATACCCTGGCTACAACAATCCACAATACCCTGGCTACAACAACCCACAATACCCTGGCTACAACAATCCACAATACCCTGGCTACAACAACCCACAATACCCTGGCTACAACAATCCACAATACCCTGGCTACAACAATCCACAATACCCTGGCTACAACAATCCACAATACCCTGGCTACAACAACCCACAATACCCTGGCTACAACAATCCACAATACCCTGGCTACAACAATCCACAATACCCTGGCTACAACAATCCACAATACCCCGGCTACAACAATCCACAATACCCTGGCTACAACAATCCACAATACCCTGGCTACAACAACCCACAATACCCTGGCTACAACAATCCACAATACCCTGGCTACAACAAC
>NW_026473618.1:0-11065 GCF_026875155.1 Cherax quadricarinatus | reverse complement strand
GTTCCCCTTTTACCTCTGTAATCGAGGAAATATTAACTTGAATTTACAAGTTTTTTTAATCATGCTAAATTGGGTTCATTAGCATTGTGCTGATTAATTATATATAACAGTTACTGTGTGGGAACAAAAGCTAGCTATTTTTCCTAATGCATTCTGTGAATCTCAGTCTGAGATGAAGAGATTCTGCAAGACGATGAGATTAAGCATAGGTACAACAGAGTCTTGGAAAAGAACGATCGGAATTCGTGTTTACCTCTGCAGCTCTATCCGTCTGTTGCTGTTGGCATTCTAGCTAACCATCATAGTCCGCCGACATGAGAGCCAATGAGAAGTTTTTGAAGTAAAGAAACATATAAATGAGCCTCAAACATGCAAGGAGAAACTTCATTAATGTGAAGGTAGTGTATGGGACGCGCTAGTTGAAGTAGTGAAGAAGGGAATGCATAGTTTTTATGGGGATTCATGAGTAAATTTAGCAAGATCTGTAGAGTTTGGGAGTCATCATGTCTGTTGAATGTTGGTTAAGAGGCGTGGCTCGAGAACTAGAGCTCTCTCTCTTTCTCTCTCTCACACACACATACACCACCAGAGAAGTGCCCGGGGGTGCCACGGAGAGCACTTTCACTTTGGCAGTCGTTTCCCTCTCCCTCATTCCTCCCCACCACTTTCCTCACTTCTCCCCAACACTTTCCTCACCTCTTCCCCACTCCTCCCTACAACTCTCCTAACTCTATAACATCTTAATTATTCTCTCTTCGTTCCTTCAGCTTTCCTCTCACCCTTTCTTTGTCCATGATGAAAGGTATTTGATAGCATATGACATAAGCCCGTGTGTGTATTCACCTAGGTGCTTGTGTGTGTGGGGGGGGTTGGTATTGTAAGTTAGTGGGTTGGTATAGTTTGTTGGTGGGTTGGTATTGTAAGTTAGTGGGTTGGTATTTTTGTTGGTGGGTTGGTATTGTAAGTTGGTATTGTAAAGGACCTGCCAAGTGTGTGGTGTGTGTGTGTGTGTGTGTGTGTGAAAAATGGTTAATATATAATTATCTCTGAGTTTGTAGTGGATGACCTCTAGCTCCTGGTCCCGCCTCTTTGAATTCCAATAACTATTTCATCCTGCACCATATACAACACTCATCAACAACTTTCTTTCTCATCACTGTGTTTTACTCTCGTTGCTTTGACAACTTTTGAAAACAAAGGACGAGGTAACTCTTGTGACCAAGTAATTTATATAGATAGGAAGAGTATGGGAACCAAACATTTTAGCCTTGTGGACCTCTACTGGCTATTATATTATACCTCTCTTTATTTGTTGATGAAGACAGGGTTATATATACACAGATAAGTGAATACCTATACGAAAACACACACACACACAACACACACACAACACACACACACACAAACGCGCACGTATGAAAATTTATACATGTGTATAAGGGACACAGACGTGTAATTGTACAATGTATATATATTAAGCACAGATGCATGCACATGTAATACATATACGAGTTTAAGAGCCAATTTACATACCTGTCTGATCCATGGAGACGTAACTAGTTGAGTACAACGAGGAAGATGTGTCATTTTCCGTGATAACTTGAACTTACCAAGCCTTATTCATATTTCTTAAAATCGTCTAGGAAATTTTATTCAAATTGAATCTTACGAAGTTGTTGCACCACATTCTCAAAAACCCCAGTTTACCTCTGCTGTGATTTTATTCAGTGACTCACAAAAAATCACAATAACACGACTGAAAGAACTCGAGACCGGGTAGGAATCGAACCATGCTCTCTTACATCGTAATGCGTCTGAATACATGCATACCTGAGGAATACTCGCTCGGGCCCTCGAAAATTTAACGTCACGGACAGATAAACAAAAAGGTCCGCGGGAGAGTTCTTTCAACCTCTTTATGGGGAAAATCACACACTGCTTGAGTCTTGGGAATTAACATATTGTGGTTAGAAAATAAAAGGCCACTACCAAAGGTGCTGTACGTCCTCCGCCACTTGTGGTAAGGGGGGGAGTTTGGGAGGGATCTTTGAGTCTTGGGCGGAGGTTCCAGACATGAGAAGACCACTTGAAATAGATGGTGGCTTAGCAGAGTTTTTCCCACTTCGACTTGCAAGATTAAACAAAAATAATAAAAAAAACGGAGAGCCTTTACCTCTCAAATACTTTTTTAAAGCTTTTGTTTGTTAATAATTCCGTGTACCTACATTATTTCTTGTTGTGCATCAAGACAGCGTGGTCCTGTGAAAAGCAGACCCCCCCATTGTACCAACCAGTCACCATGACTTTAAATTTACAGACGACCTGCTATTCCTTGTTTATTTCTTATTCCTTCAAGATTTAAACTGGATTTATTAACTATGTGCTTTGAATGGGAGCAATGAACTAGTAACTAGTCCTGTATAAGTTATTAAATGTTAAAAAAAGAAATACTTTATAATTTTTTTTGGGGGGTCACCTTGTCTCGGTGGGAGGGGGACCGGTGTGTTGACAGAATGATTTGAAAGGGTTATAGAACTGGACGAATCGGAAAACTATGGGTTTTGTGAAAAGAACAGTTTTTTTTTTTTTGTGCGGGGGGAAAATTTCCCGGGTAACAATGTTCTAAATTCTTTTATTAATTAAAAACCTGGTGAAATGTTGCGGGTCTGAAGATCATTTAAATTGTGATGTTCTGTTATGAAGGCTACTGGAAGATTGAGAAGATGTGTTGCATTATTTGGTTCACCAGTTAATGGAGGGAAAACGGCATATGGAGAGAGAAAAAAAAAAAGAAAAAATATGAGTGAATATATGTCTGAGACATTTGGCAGTTGAAGAAGTCATTTTCTAATTGCCGTGAGTGAAGTGACTTGAGAACCCAGGCACTGTGGACGGCGTGTGTGTGTGGTGTGTTTTGTGTTTGTGTGGGGTGTGTGTGTGTGGTTTTGTGTGTTGTGTGTGTGTGTGTGTGTGTGTAAAAATATTTTATAGTAACATCGGAAGGGAAGAGAGAGGGAAGACAGAGACAACGAAGGGGAGCACTGAGTGAAGGAGGTAGTAAATAAGAAGATTTTGAAATAAGTATTTGAGTATTTTAAAACTGAAGGAGCAAGTGATAGAGAAGTTGGGAATGTGAGCGATCGGAAAGGAGTGACCCCGAGCGAGTGAGTGAGTGGGTGAGTGAGTGGGTGAGTGAGGGAGTGGGTGAGGGAGTGGGTGAGGGAGGGAGGTGAGTGAGCGAGTGAGTGGGTGAGCGAGTGAGGGAGTGGGTGAGAGAGTGAGTAAGAGCGCCTGGGCAGGGGTTTATCTGGGTCCACTATCAGCTTGGACTGTACAGTCCCCCCTCACTTCAAATGCTAAAGGCCCGTCCCCACAAGTAAAGTAGTTTGTTTTTATTAGGTGTAATTGTATGTTTGTTCGTCAATTTACTCAGCGTGCAGCCAGATATTTTCCTTATATATTTCAATTCATAAAATGTGTGTTTTTAGTAGATGGATCTACTACCCACCACCAAATAGCAGAAAAAAAATAGGATTATGAAAATAACCCCAAAAGCAGTGGATGGCACCAAAGCAGAAGCAAAAAGCATAGCAAATATGGCGAAAGCAAAACTGCTGCTAATAGGATTTTGAAGTAAAAAGAAATAGACGGGAAAGAACTGGGTTTCCCACTCTGGGGACCAGTAACGTGGATGATTAAGATGATGAGAAAGTCTTAATATGTTGACGAGCGTCAACATATTAAGACCACAACACAGAGAGAGAAGAGGGAGAGAGAGAGAGGAGGGGGAGAGAGGGGAAGGAGAGGAGAGAAGAGAGAGAGAGAGGGGAGAGAGGAGAGAAAAGAGAGAGAGAGAGAGGAGGGGATGGGATGGGATGAGACAATATGACAGGATCTAGAAATGCACTATAAGTATATTGATTACCAAATTCAAGATTAGAAAATAAGGAAAGGACGAAAGGTCGGGAATTTAAAGTGTACACTCGGAAGCCCGAGGATACAAATTCACTCATCAATAATGACGAGGGATGATTCAACACAACTTCTACAGCGAATATATTCGCTGTAGAATGTTCGTTTGGCAGTCTAAGAGTATACTGCTTTCGGGGAATCTCAACAAAGTCATTCAGGGGTTATATACGATATATTTTTGTCCTGTCTTGGGTATGTAGCACCAGCACGGAACCCTCGCCGGGCAAGTATTTTTAGAAACTGGAGAAAGTGCAGAGGTATGCGACGAGACAAATCCCAGAGGTAAAAGGAATACACTATGAGGAGAGGCTGAAGGAATGATACAGAGAACGGAAAAACGAAGAGAAAAAACATAATGAAATACTCAGGGACGTGATAGACTGGACGGGGATACACTATTCAAGAGACGAAGCAAAAATACTCGAGGGCACAGTTGGAAGCTAAAGGCACAGATGAGTCAAAGGGATGTCAGGATGCATTTCTTCAGTTCAAGGTGGTTAGGAAGTGGAATGACAAGTAGGCTAGGATTGAAAACAGCAAGCTGCACGTTGGGAGGTAGGGCCAGGAGATGGGACATGACCCCTGCAACCATAAATAGGTGAGGTGAATTTCTCTCTCTCTCTCTCTCTCTCTCTCTCTCTCTCTCTCTCTCTCTCTCTCTCTCCTCTCTCTCTCTCTCTCTCTCACACACAACACACACACACACACACACACACCCAAAACACACACACAAAACAACACACAACACCACTAAATCTATCACTTTTAAATGGTAAGAGGGGGATACGAAAAACCAACTATAAGTTCATAAAGGAATATGCAATAATAAGGAAAAGAATAGGGGAAACACCGCCACCACCCTTCTGCTCCGGCAGTCTGGAATCACTATTATATAAATTTAAATCCCCACAATCTGCAGCTAATTGCTAGACAAACGTAAGAACCTCTTCAAGAAAGTGAACAAGGAATCTCTCAATATTTACTATTCATACATATTTTCCCAAAAAAAACCTTTAAATATGCTTTGTGAACTTGTACCTATGCAAGCACATAATGACCTAGAGAAAGCTAGAAGGTCACCATTTGACTCATACGAGAGCTCATTAGGTACGACTACAATGAAAGATATTACTAATATCGTCCACCCAAGTGTTTCAAGAGGAGACTTGATCACAACATATAAGGTACTTTGGGGTATCAATAGGAGACAAGGATAGGCTGCCTGACCCCGGATGGCCCAGATGTGCCATAGGTAGGCTAAAGTATTTTTTACAAAAACTAAAGAAAAAAGTTAGAGGAATCTGGAGAGGATGTAGTAGAGACTGTCTCGGTAAATAGATTCAAACTTAGCACAGAGATAGATCACCTCAGCTAACAGAAATTAATAGATATTCAGTGCAGATGAAGCTAATTTTTTAAAGCTAACTCAATCAACTAAAAACGACTTTAGGGGAATTGCTCTCAGGAAAGCAGTTGCAGGATTTAAAAAGCACAAAAAAACCTTTAGTTATTCGGGGACTTTAAAACAGAAATCTTCTACCATCTTCATTAACTCGCTACCACCGTACTAATTTTCAGATTTTTTTAAGTTGGAGAAACAATGTTACCCAAACACAAGGAGGAGATAACACATGTGGTTGTGGCTCAACTTGGGAGTAAAGGAACGTTGAAGAAGCGCAAACCACAAGGAATGGAGGAAAAGAGAGTAATGAAAAGAAGGGGGAAAAAAATACCTGTGCAGCGATAAAAAAGGAAAGTCGAGAGGCAATTTGAGAAGATTCAGCACCAAAGTCTAAAGTGTTTCTGAAACTGCCTCGGGGGACAAATACGAAGATAGATAACTGTGAAAAGTCAAGTGTTATGAGTGGATTAGGAGAATGAAAGACTGGTCACGAAAGATGACAGGGAAGTTTTGCGAGGAACTTAAACCAAAGTTTTAAGATCTTTATAAAAGAGGAGGGAGAAAATAGCAGGAAGAGGTCAAGGGAGGGAATATTTAAAGGGACTGGAGGAACCTGTCAGTTCAGCCACAGTGACTTCCCACACACACACACACCCCACCCCACAACACACACACACACACACACACAAACACCCGAAAGATAAAACAGAGGCTGATAGGTGACAAAACAAACAACAATAAAAGTAATAATAATAATATTATTATAAATATCATGTTGACTCGGTTAATTTATACCAATCCAAAGGGTGGAGAGAAACGTTCTTGAAATGTTCTCTTCTTGTTGTGGGTTGTGAATTGTTCCAGTCACGGTATTGTGGGTTGGCTGTGAATTGTTCCAGTCACGGTATTGTGGGTTGGTGTGAATTGTTCCAGTCACGGTATTTGGGTTGGGTTGTGAATTGTTCCAGCCACGGTATTGTGGGTTGGTTGTGAATTGTTCCAGCCACGGTATTGTGGGTTGGTTGTGAATTGTTCCAGCCACGGTATTGTGGGTTGGTTGTGAATTGTTCCAGCCACGGTATTGTGGGTTGGCTGGAATTGTTCCCGTCACGGTATTGTGGGTTGGCTTGTGAATTGTTCCAGTCCGATATTCGTGGTTAGTAATGTATTGTTCCAGCCACGGTATTGTAACTTCATTGATTATAATAATTTATCTGTATTAATACAGTCATTTGATAACGCCAATAAGTGAAATTTTAGCAGTGTAAATAGGAAAATAATTTTTCTACTAAATAAATGATAAGGTTGGTGGCTCCTTTAGTAAAGACAACGCTCAAAAGACGTGTTAGTGAACATCAAATATTTGACACATGTCCAGACCACACTAGTGGGCGTTCACTTACCCGGCGTCATTAACATATTTTAAAGGAATCTCGTAGGGGGTTTTACTGGTGTGCCAGATTATATATATATATTATATATTTTATATATATATATATATATTTATATTTATTTTATTCAGTCAATGGTTCGCTTGTACGTGGGAAATCTGGCTTGAGAGTTGTTCTTTAGAGAAAACAAGACTGAACAGTTTTCATTTAAATCCTCTTTGTGTTTATTACTTAGTTCTGCAGCTCCTGGGAAATGGGAGGTAATCATGCTTGACCCGAGGAAGGGTCAGTACCATTTATGTAGAAGATCCTTTAGTAGCAACAAGGATCCCCCTTTAAGGAAAATTACCCGGAGAGTTGTGATACAAGAACTGATGATGCCACTGTAACACAAAGTAGCACTAGCAGTGTTGTTACTGATACTGGTGGTGGTGGTGGTAACACTGGTGGTAGTAGCAGTGGTGGTAGCACTGGGTGGTAGTAGCAGTGGTGGTAGCATGGTGGTAGTAGCAGCAGTGGTGGTGAGAGTGTGTGTTATGGCATGTGGTTGAGACAGCACTGGCCCCACAACTTCCCCCATCAGAACCTTCCTCACTTGCCTCACGCCCAATGATTATTTTTTTTTGTCGGCTGAAGCTGGATCACAGCTGAAAAGTCTGGTTTGAAACCTGGACAAGTCGAGACGTATGGTAAGTCTTCGGCTTGTTTTCTCCACTTAGCATGAGATGCGTCCTTCTGCGTTAGTAATAGTCAGGAGACACTTCCCGGAGTTGGAGTTGTGGACCTGGATAACGCAAGGCTTTCTTGTACCATGGTACAACACACCATTTTGTGAGTAATAAGGGCAAATGACTGCCTACAACTTGAGGGAAACTGACACAACTGCATTTGCTCGAAAATATTTTTTTTACTTAGGCGACGTTTCCCTCTGTGTTAGTGTTGACATTCTTCCAGAGGAAAAAGTTATCCCATTTAAACGTTTGTGTTGCAACCTGGTGTTGCAGCCTGCGTGTTGCAACTGCGTGTTGCAGCCTGTGTTGCAGCTGTGTGCTGCGAAAAGCAATATGAATTCAATGAAATTAATCTGTTGCATTAATGGTAAATTTTTTCTAAACTAATTTTTTTCCCGTCATGTGCGTCGTGAATCATTTGTTCCTTTCAGTTTTTTTAGTAACTTTTGTTTATATGCTTGATCAGCCTTGCTGCAAGCCTCTGAACTTTTTATTATTTTTTTCTTGAGTTTTACCCGGTATGGGCTCCACAATGGTGACAGGTATTCGAGGAATGAACTAATAATGTTGCTTCAATTCCTCTGAATTCTTCCCCCTTGAAGAGTCTAATAGTCTTATTATTCGTGAGTGTGAGCTGCGCCGCCCACGGTAGTGCTCTAAATGCACGAAAGTACAATGTGTTGATAAGCTCTTACGAGTATTACATTCGTATAAATGCGCAAACTCGTAGGGGCTATCACGACTGGGAATGACATGCAATTTAGGTTTGCTCGAGAAAGGGAAAGGGTAATTCTGAGTCTTCTGGAGTCTTTGGATCAAGAGTTTTTTCCACGGCAAAAAACGGAGCTTTCTTACCTCCTTAACATTTTTTTTGGTCCGTTTTTTCTTCTTTTTATTTTTTTTCTTTTATTGGAGTCGAGTTCCAGCAGTCATTTTCTGAGGCCTTTCTAAATCTTGTTTCAGTTTTATGTAATCGATATTATTTTTATTTATGGCTTTGGTTCTGTACGACATCGACATGCACGAATCTAGGAATCTAGGAACAATATTGGTCTCAGGACATAGCCCGGGGGGACCCCGTTGTTCATTTTTACTAATTTAGATTTCTACTTCGTTCTAGTAGGACTGTTTAAAAATGATTAAGAATTCCTTTATCCGCTTTTTACTCTCCCTTTATACTTTTTGGGATGCCTTTGGAAAGCAGTGTACCCCAGCAAAGACCTCTGCAGACAAGGTATTGTGTACACCCCTTCCTCTATTTTTGTGTAATCAGCGAGTCCATTTATGAGTTCTAATTTAGGTTCGTAAGCAGTATTCTCCCTTTTTAAAACCTTGCTGTTCAGAATTAAATCCAGTTCTCTCTAGGTGATTCATAATGTCTTCCTGTTATTTTCTCCATCACTTCTCAGAGAATATGGTCAGGGATATCAGTCTGTGTTTCCTGCGCCTTCATGTCTCCTTTCTTGAAAGTTAAAATTAAGTAAACTGTTTACTAAGCGCAAGGTAGCTTTCCCGTTTCTCCCCGTGTTGTGTGTGTGTGGGTGTGTGTGTGTGTGTGTGTGTGTGTGTGTGTGTACTCACCTATTTGCACTCACCTATTTGTGGTTGCAGGGGTCGAGTCATAGCTTCTGGCCCGCTCTTCGCTGATTGCTACTAGGTCCTCTCTCTCCCTGCCCCATGAGTTTGATCATACCTCGCCTTAAAACTATGTATGGTTCCGCCCCCCACTACGTCACTTTCTAGGCTATTCCACGGCCTGACTACTCTATGACTGAAGAAATACTTCCTAACATCCTTTGATTCATCTGAGTCTTCAACTTCCAATTGTGACCTCTTGTGTCTGTGTCCCATCTCTGGAACATCCGTCTTTGTCCACCTGGGCTATTCGGCAGTATTTTATATGTCGTTATCATGTCTCCCCTGCCCTCCTGTCCTCCAGTGTCGTCAGGCAGATTTCCCTCATCCTTTCTTCGTAGGACAATCCCTTAGCTCCGGGGGCTGGGCTTGTTGCAAACCTTTGCACTTTCTCTAATTTCTTGACGTGCTTGATAGGTTTTGGATTCCAAACTGGTGCTGCATACTCCAGTATGGGCCTGTACGTGTGTGTGTGTGTGTGTGTGTGTGTGTGGGGTGTGTGTGTGTGTGTGTGTGTGTGTGTGTGTGTGTGTGTGTGGTACCACGGGGTATGTAGATGTTCACATCACTCAAAAATGCAAAGAAAAAATTTTACTTTCCCGTATTGCTTAATACACTACGTTGAGAAGAATGAGGACAGGATATCGAGCGAGCTTAAATTGTTCCAGATTGATGTGATGAAAACATTCACTCTGACTAATGCAGCCGCCTACCGAACTACACAGATGTGACAGCAAAACAAGGAGTGAAAGGATACAAGCATGGTTTGTCCATCGTACATTAAAATTGTTGTAGCGATGGAGAAGTATGTCTCTCTTGACATGCCATGACTCAGGGTATGCGGGTGACTTTTTACTAGGTCATCCTGGGCATCAGTGAAAGTAAGGGGGCAGTCAGCATTCTTCTGTTCGGTCTCGCTTTCGGTTTCGATTCCATAAATGACAGTGTTGATGTTTTTTGGCTGTTGAAACAACAATTTGCTATTCAAGCGGGTGTAAATTTATTTATAACAATAAGTCATGAAATCCGTCTGAACATCAAGAAAGTTTTTTGATGTAAATGATGTTAAATAACATTAATTAAATTTAGTCTGATGCAAGTAGGTTGGGTAATTTTTAAGCTAAATTATATTACGCTAACTTTGACCATGCTTAATTTATAACATCCGTCAGGGGGCACAAGATAAATCTTGTATGCAGCTGGATGTCTGAGGGACTTGCTGCGCATGAAGGGCCCCAGTAGGTGTCGCCCTGACACGGCTCTTCTGGTGCCTATGTTTACCTAAGACCTGTTTGAAGGAATTTTGTTTGTATAAATCACAACGTGCGAATAATATATATTTTTAAGCCATTCCTCCTTCGAATATGTAATATCCTTCTGTCAAAACAAGTTAAACTCGGAGTTGAACAAGGACATCTAACAATATATCACAGATAATACTGGGCGAATATACTTTTTATTCTCGTTGAAGTCAAGGAAAGTGTTTTGGGGTGTAGACACTACCCGGAGCACAAAAATAAAATACTTCCCAGGGCTGTGTGAGTCTTATAAGCGTTCTTCCAGGGGCTTACCAGGTGTCCGCCTTATGTTCTGTGGCGCAGGGAAAGTATTATTATATATATTTCATTTTTTTTTTTTGCGAGGAAAGTATCAGCGGTATTGGGTCTCTTGACGCAGTGGGAGGACCTCTATCTTACCATATCCACCCCACCTGTCACCCCCATCGTTCACAGCACCTCTTTGCCATTCCACTCGACACTGTACATGCAGGATTGCAATATTCCGATAGGCTTCAATTTTTTCTTGCTGAGTTCAAGAAGCTGATAACGTTATGCATTCTGCTGCTGTTAATGGCGTCCCTTTTTCTGTTGATGGCGTTCTGCTGATGTTGATGGCATCCTGATTCTGTTGATGGTGTTCTACGTTTATTGGTG
>NW_026473617.1:0-11067 GCF_026875155.1 Cherax quadricarinatus | reverse complement strand
ATCTTACTGCGGGTAATTTAAACCTAAGGTATACAAAATGGAAGAATGTAGCAAATAATGTCATAGATGAAACAATCCTCGGAGGTAGCGCAGATGAAAGGTCACACACACATGAGCTACTAAGTCTCTTCGAAAAACACACCTTAAGCCAGCAGATAGTGGAGCCAACAAGACTAGAAAACACACTTGACTTTATCTTCACAAATAATGAGGACCTGATAAGAGACATAAGAATATCAAAAACAACTAATTCCGATCACAACCTAATCGACGTCCAAACGTACATGCACAGGGATCCCGATCAGCAGAATGCATGTACCTGTTAAGGAGTCTTCACAAAATACAACTTCAACAACAAGAACATCAACTGGGACCAGGTAAACCATGTCCTAAATGAAACATTGTAATAAAGTTGGTAGAATTACCGACAATATGTAAAGTAAAAGGACACAAGTGCAACTAATGTGACATTTATTGTGGCAACGTTTCGCTCTCCAGGAGCTTTATCAAGCCATTATAAACAATACATGGACACAGAGGGTATATAAAGGCTCAGAGTGAGGTGAATACTAGTGAGGTACCATTTCGATGTTCACTAGTGGTAGTAGTAGTAGTAGTAGTGACAAAAGTAATACAATATGGTAGAGCAATTAATTCGTACATGAGTAAAAGGATATAAAAGCTTTTACTTGGGTAACATAAAAATAGGTTGGACAAAACAACGGCAGCTTCACCATCCCCGAAGTCTTAGCAAGAATCCTCCTGAAAACAGTAAACCCTGCCATCACATAGTCTCTCCTATTATACTACACAAAGCACAGAGGGTGAACACTGAAACAAGCTGCCTCATTCCAGTTTATATTTGTCCAACCTATTTTTATGTTACCCAAGTAATAGCTTTTATATCCTTTTACCCATGTACGAATTAATTGCTCTACCATATTGTATTACTTTTGTCACTACTACTACTACTGATAAATTAGACACATGTGCAACTCTTGGGTATCTTTATTGAGGAAACGTTTCGCCACACAGTGGCTTCATCAGTCCATACAAAGGAGAATCTTGAAGAACAGGAGGAGAATGAGGTAATCAGTCCCTCAACCTTGAGTCGATGTGGTCAGTCCATCAATCTTGATGGACTGACCACATCGACTCAAGGTTGGGGGACTGATTACCTCATTCTCCTCCTGTTCTTAAAGTTTCCCCTTTGTATGGACTGAGAACCCCCACGGTGGCAAAACTTTTTCCTAAGAAGATCCCCAAAGATTTTGCACATGTTTAAATTTTACAACATGTTGGTTCTCAACCATTCATTACAAACTACTACTACTCAATAACCACTAGTGAACATCGAAATGGTACCTCCTAGTATTCACCTCACTCGACCCTTTATAACCCCTGGGCCTGTATTGTTTGTAATGGCTTGAAAAGCCCGGGAGGCGAAACTTCCCACAAAATGCACATTAGTTGCATTGTGTCCTTTTACTTTACATAAATAAAAACATTTTGGAAGAGTCTTAAATGACATGGACCCAAACCGTGCCTTGAAAGGATAAACTTCCTGGCAGTGAAGATGTTCTAGGCATACCCCCAAGAAAAAAGAAGAGAGGAGTAAATGGAGAGAGAGAGACGCCCCCTCTACAAAGCGACGAAGAGTCATGAGCTCCTCAGGGTGCTAAATATCTGATACACGAAAGGGGGCGCTAAACAGGGAAGGGAAACTATGAATTATTTTTAAATGATCTTACGGATAAAACATAAAAAAAGGTATACAATACCGAAGGTTGGTAGGTAAGACCATAGGCAACAGTTGGGCAATTTTTATTCCGAAACGTTTCGACTAACGTGCTTCTTCATCAAATACAGAAAGTAGGCGGAACAGTGAAAAACATGTAATCAGCCCATCCCCCTTAAAGTCGTAGAATTTGGGTTGTCATCCCTGGGCCTGGAAAGTTCATTTCCATAGTCAGGAAACTATCTGAAGATCAACGCAGTGCGGAAAAATTAAATACTGCGGAAGGAGGGGTGCAGAGTATAGTATAGTAGTGAAATGAAACCCCTAAAAGGGTCAGGCCCCTCTCAATCCAAAAATTCTCACGAAAAGTTTTCCCAAAGGGTGTTTTCTTATAAAGATGATGTGTTGCGGGTTCTGACAAGATGAACATTAAAAGGGTATAAAATACCGACAGGTTGGTAGGTAAACACATAGGCAACATTTAGGAAACTTTATTCCAAAACTTTTTCGCCTACACAGTAGGCTTCTTCAGTCGAATACAGAAAGGGGCGGGAAAACAGTAGAGAGACGATTGTAATCAGTCTATCACCCTTAAAAGTCAAAATTTTGGGGTTTCAGTCCTGGGCCCCGGAGAATTCAGTTCCATAGTGGAAACTATCTAAAGATCAAGCGACAGTGGGAGACTTAATACTGTCGGAAGGAAGGTGCAGAGTAGTAGTATGTAGTGAGAAGTAACCACTAAAAGGTCGGCCCCTCCAATCAACAATTCTCACTTGAAAAGTTTGTCCAAGGTGTTTTCTGTATAAAAGATGCTATGTGTTGCAGTGTCTGACAGATGAACATAAAAATGGTATCAATACGACGGGTTGGTAGGTAAAACAATAGGCAACAGTTGGGCAATTTATTCCAAACGTTTCGACTACAATAGGTTTCTTAGTCGAATACGAAAGTAGGCGGGAACAGTAGAGAAGACGATGTAATCATCCACCCCCTTAAAGTGTAAATTTTGAGGTTGTCAGTCCCTCGGCCCTGGAGAATTCAGTTCCATAGTCGGGAACTATTGAAATCAAGCGACAGTGCGGAACTTAAATACTGTGGGAAGGAAGGTGCAGAGTAGTTAGTAGTATGGAATGAAACCCACTGAAGGTCAGGTCCCTCAGATCCAACAATTCTCACTTAAAAAGTTTGTCCAAGGTGTTTTCTTTTTCAAGATGCTATTGTTGCAGTGTCTGACAAGATGAACATTAAATGGTATAAAATCCCGGGAAGGGTTGGTAGGTAAGCCATAGGCAAAGTTAGGCAACTTTTTTCCGAAACGTTTCGCACACTAGGCTTCTTCTCGAATACAAAAAGTAGGCGAACAGTAGAAAAGAGAGTAATCAGCCCATCACCCTTAAAGTCTAGAATTTAGGTTTCAGTCCTGGGCCTGGAGAAGTTCAGTTCCATATCGGGAACTATCTAAAGATAAAGCGCAGGCGGAGACTTAAAATATGTCGGAAGGAGAGGTGCAGAGTTAGTAGTAGTAGTGAGAATGAACCACTAAAAGGAAGGTCCCTCTCAGATCCAACAATTCTCACTTGAAAATTTTGCCCAAAGGGTGTTTTCTGTATAAAAGATGTATGTGTTGCGTGTCTGACAAGGAAATAAAAAAGGGGTATAAAAACGACGGGTTTGGTAGGTAAGACACATAGGCACAGTTGGGCAACTTTATTAAAACTTTCGCCTACACAGTGGGCTCTTAGTCAAATACAGAAATAGGCGGGGCGTGAGAAGACAGAATCATCCATCACCCTTTAAAAAGTGTAGAATTTGAGGTTGTCGTCCCTCGGCCGGGAGAAGTTCATTTCCCATAGTCGGGAACTATCTGAAGATCAAGCGACAGGCGGAATTTAAAAATACTTGGGAAAGGAAAGGGGTGCAGGTAGTGTATAGTATGAGAATGTAACCACTAAAAGGGTGGTCCTCTCAGACCCAACAATTCTCATTTGAAAGTTTGTCCAAGGTTTTTCGTTCAAGATGCTTTGTGTTCCCAGTGTTGAAAAGATGAACATCAAAATGGTTAAAATACCGCGGGTTTGGGTAGGTAAGAACAAGGCAACAGTTAGCAACTTTTTTCCAAAAACGTTTCCCTACACAGTAGGCTTTTCAGTCGAATACAGAAATTAGGCGGGAACAGTAGAGAAACGTTGTATCAGTCATACCTTAAAGTCGTAGAATTTGGGTTGTCAGCCCCTCGGCCTGGAGAAGTTCATTTCCCCTATCAGGAATATCTAAGATCAACGGCAGGCGGAGATTAAAACTGTCGGAGGAGAGGTCAGAGTAGTAGTATAGTAGGGGAGAATGTAACCATGAAAGGAGGTCCTCTCGACCCAAAATTTTCACTTAAAAAGTTGTCCAAGTTTTTTTCTGATCAAGATGCTATTTTGCAGTGCTGCAAGATGAACAAAAAAAATGGTATACAATACCGACGGGTTTTGGGGGTAAGACCATAGGCCAGTTAGGCAATTTATTCCGAAACGTTTCGCCTCACGTAGGCTTCTTCAGTCGATACGAAAGTGGGCAGGAACATGAGAAGAGATGTAATCAGCCCATCACCCTTTAAAGTCGTAAAATTTGATTTTGTCATCCCTCGGCCGGAGAATTTTCAGTTCCATATCAGGAATACTGAAGATCAAGCGACAGTGCGGAGATTTTAAATACTGTCGGAAGGAGAGGTGCAATAGTATAGTGTGTGAGAATGTAACCATAAAAGGTAGGTCCCTCAGACCCAACAATTCTCATTTGAAAGTTTGCCCAAGGTGTTTTCTGTAAAAGATCTATGTTTGCAGGTTGACAAGATGAACACAAAATGGAAAATACCGACATTTTGGTGGGTAAGACACATGGGGCAACGTTAGGCAACTTTATTCCGAAACGTTTCGCCACACAGTAGGCTTTTTCATCGAATAAAAAAAAGTAGGCGGGAACGTAGAGAAGGGATGTAATCAGTCCATCACCCTTAAAGCGTGAATTTGAGGTTGTCGCCCCTGGGCCTGGGAAGTTCAGTCCATAGTCGGGAAAAACTATTGAAGATAAAGCAAAAGTGCGGGGATTTAAAATACTGTGGGAAGGAGAGGTGCAGAGTAGTAGTAGTAGTAGTGAGAATGTAACCACTAAAGGTCGGGCCCCTTCAGATCCAACAATTCTCACTTAAAAGTTTTTTCCAAGGTGTTTTTCTGTATCAAGATCTATGTGTTGAGTTTTCTGACAAGATGAACATCAAAATGGTATACAATACGACAGGTTGGTAGGTAAGACACATAGGCAACAGTTGGCAACTTTATTCCAAAACTTTTTCGCCACACAGTAGGTTCTCAGTCAAATACAGAAAGTAGGCGGGAACAGTAGAAAAGACGATGAATCAGCCCATCACCCTTAAAGTCGTAGAATTTGGGGTTTGTCAGTCCCTGGGCCTGGAGAAGTTCATTTCCATAGTCAGGAACTATCTAAGTCAAGCGACAGTGCGGAGACTTAAATACTGTGGGAAAGGGGAAGGTGAGAGGTAGTAGTAGTAGGGGAAATGAACCACTGAAGGCAGGTCCCTCTCGATCCAACTTTTCTCCTTAAAAAGTTTGTCCAAGGTGTTTTCTGTACAAGTGTATGTTTGCGTGTCTGACAAGATAAACTCAAAATGGTTTTCATACCGACGGGTGGTGGAAGACACAAGGCAACAGTTGGGCAACTTTTTCCCGAAAGTTTCGCCTACACAGTAGCTTTTTCAGTCGAATACAAAAGTAGGAGGAACAGTAAGAAGACGTGTAATCAGTCCATCCCCCCTTAAAGTCGTAGAATTTGGGGTTGTCAGCCCCTGGGCCTGGAGAAGTTCAGTTCCATAGTCAGGAACTATCTGAAGTTTCAAGCGACAGTGGGGAGATTTAAATACTGTCGGAAGGAGGGTGCAGAGTGTGTATTGTAGTGAGAATGAAACCCACTAAAAAGGTCGGGCCCTCTCAGATAAAAACAATTCTCACTTGAAAAGTTTGCCCAAAGGGTGTTTTCTTATAAAGATGTATGGTTGCGTGTCTACAAGTGAAAAAAAATGGTTAAAAATACGACAGTTGGTAGGTAAGACCATGGGAAACAGTTGGCAACTTTATTCCGAAAACGTTTCGCCTACAATGGGCTTCTTCAGTCAAATACAAAAAGTCGGGAAGTAGAGAAGACGGTAACAGTCCTACCCTTAAGTCGTAGAATTTGAGGTTGTCAGTCCCTCGGTGGAAAAGTTATTCCATAGTCGGGAATATTGAAGATCAAGCGACAGTGGGGAGACTTAAATACTGTCGGAAGGAGATGCGAGTTAGTAGAGTGTGAAAATGTAACCACTGAAAGGTCAGGTCCCTCTCAGACCCAAAAATTCTCACTTGAAAAGTTTGCCCAAAGGTGTTTTCTGTTCAAGATGCTATGTGTTGCAGTGTCTGTTAGGTAAACACATATGCAACGTTAGACATCTTTATTCCGAAACTTTTTCCCCTACACAGTAGGCTTCTTCAGTCGAAACAAAAAGTAGGCAGGAGCAGTAGAGATGTGAAACATGTATCAGTCCATCCCTTAAAGTGTAGTTTTTGAGGTTGTCAGTCCCGGGGCCTGGAGAAGTTCAGTTCCTAGTCAGGAACATCTGAAGATAAAGCGACAGTGCGGGATTAAATACTGTGGGAAGGAGGGTGAGGGTAGTAGTTGGTAGTAGTGTAGGGAGGCAATGAGAGGATGTCCCTCTCAGACCCAACCCTTCTCACTTAAAAAGCTTGTCCAAGGTGTTTTCTGTAAAAGATGCCACGTGTGCAGTGCTGACAAGATGAACTCAAAAGGTATAAAAATACCGACAGGTTGTTAGGAAAAAAGACACATATGAAACGTTAGACATCTTATTCCAAAAACGTTTCCCCCTACCCAGTGGGGCTTCTTCAGTCGAATCAGAAAGTAGGAGGGCGTAGAGATGTGAAGACGATGTAATCACCCATCCCCCTTAAAGTCGTAGAATTTGAGGTTGTCAGTCCCTCGGCCTGGAGAAGTTCAGTTCCATAGTCAGGAACTATCTGAAGATCAAGCGACAGTGCGGAGACTTAAATACTGTCGGAAGGAGAGGTGCAGGGTAGTAGTAGTGGTAGTAGTAGTAGTGAGAGGCAACTGAGAGGTCATGTCCCTCTCAGATCCAACCCTTCTCACTTGAAAAGCTTGTCCAAGGTGTTTTCTGTACCAAGATGCCACGTGTTGCAGTGTCTGACAAGATGAACATCAAAATGGTATATACAATACCGACAGGTTGTTAGGTAAGACACATATGCAACAGTTAGACATCTTTATTCCGAAACGTTTCGCCTACACAGTAGGCTTCTTCAGTCGAATACAGAAAGTAGGCAGGAGCAGTAGAGATGTGAAGACGATGTAATCAGTCCATCACCCTTAAAGTCGTAGAATTTGAGGTTGTCAGTCCCTCGGCCTGGAGAAGTTCAGTTCCATAGTCAGGAACTATCTGAAGATCAAGCGACAGTGCGGAGACTTAAATACTGTCGGAAGGAGAGGTGCAGGGTAGTAGTAGTGGTAGTAGTAGTAGTGAGAGGCAACTGAGAGGTCATGTCCCTCTCAGATCCAACCCTTCTCACTTGAAAAGCTTGTCCAAGGTGTTTTCTGTACCAAGATGCCACGTGTTGCAGTGTCTGACAAGATGAACATCAAAATGGTATACAATACCGACAGGTTGGTAGGTAAGACACATAGGCAACAGTTAGTTACCTAACTGTTGCCTATGTGTCTTACCTACCAACCTGTCGGTATTGTATACCATTTTGATGTTCATCTTGTCAGACACTGCAACACATAGCATCTTGATACAGAAAACACCTTGGACAAACTTTTCAAGTGAGAATTGTTGGATCTGAGAGGGACCTGACCTTTCAGTGGTTACATTCTCACTACTACTACTACTACTCTGCACCTCTCCTTCCGACAGTATTTAAGTCTCCGCACTGTCGCTTGATCTTCAGATAGTTCCTGACTATGGAACTGAACTTCTCCAGGCCGAGGGACTGACAACCTCAAATTCTACGACTTTAAGGGTGATGGACTGATTACATCGTCTTCTCTACTGTTCCTGCCTACTTTCTGTATTCGACTGAAGAAGCCTACTGTGTAGGCGAAACGTTTCGGAATAAAGTTGCCTAACTGTTGCCTATGTGTCTTACCTACCAACCTGTCGGTATTGTATACCATTTTGATGTTCATCTTGTCAGACACTGCAACACATAGCATCTTGATACAGAAAACACCTTGGACAAACTTTTCAAGTGAGAATTGTTGGATCTGAGAGGGACCTGACCTTTTCAGTGGTTACATTCTCACTACTACTACTACTACTCTGCACCTCTCCTTCCGACAGTATTTAAGTCTCCGCACTGTCGCTTGATCTTCAGATAGTTCCTGACTATGGAACTGAACTTCTCCAGGCCGAGGGACTGACAACCTCAAATTCTACGACTTTAAGGGTGATGGACTGATTACATCGTCTTCTCTACTGTTCCTGCCTACTTTCTGTATTCGACTGAAGAAGCCTACTGTGTAGGCGAAACGTTTCGGAATAAAGTTGCCTAACTGTTGCCTATGTGTCTTACCTACCGACTCTTACAGGAACCATGAGAGACAGGAGGATATCAAAGAACTCCAGGACGATTTGGACAAATTAATGTCTTGGTCTGAAAAATGGCAGATGAAGTTCAATGTGGATAAGTGTAAGGTACTTGCCCTTGGTAATGAAAATAACCCTCGAAGCTATAATCTAGGTGAAGTAGAGCTTGATCATACAGAATGTGAAAGACTTGGGAGTCATGGTAAGCAGAAATCTAAAGCCAAGACAGCAGTGCCTTAGTGTGCGCAACAAGGCCAACAGATTACTTGGATTTATCTCAAGAAGTATAAGTAACAGAAGTCCAAAAGTTATTTTATAGCTCTATACATCACTTGTGAGGCCTCATTTAGATTATGCTGCTCATTTTTGGGTTTCCCCTTACTACAGGATGGACATAGACTCATTAGAGAACATACAGAGAAGAATGACTAAAATGATTTACTGTGTAAGGAACCTCCCGTATGAAGATAGACTCAAAGCCTTAAATCTCCACTCTCTGGAGAGGCGTAGAATGAGGGGAGATATCATTGAAGTGTATAAGTGGATGACGGGCATAAACAAGGGAGATATTAATAAAGTACTGAGGGTGTCGAACCAGGTAAGAACCAGAAATAATGGATATAAGTTGGATAAATTTAGATTTAGAAAGGACATAGGTAAGTACTGGTTTTCTAACAGAGTTGTAGATGAGTGGAACAGTCTTCCCAGTGGGATGATAGAGGCTAGGACCATGGGTAGCTTTAAGAAGAGACTGGACAAATATATGAGTGGGAGGGGCTGGGTTTGATTGGGGTCATGGGGTACGGGAGTTATTTCTTGGGTAGCTTTAGGTAGACGTCGTTTTGATAAGGACCTGCCTCGTATGGGCCAGTAGGCCTTCTGCAGTGTTCCTACATTCTTATGTTCTTATGTTCTAAAGCTATTAGTGAAATTGAAGGAAATTCGAAATATTTCTTTTCATATGCCAAAAATAAGGCAAATACCACATCTAGTATCGGGCCCTTACTCAGACAGGATGGGACTTACACAGATGACAACAAGGAAATGAGTAAAATACTGAAATCCCAGTACGACTCTGTGTTTAGTGAACCACTAATCAGTTGAGGATCGACGCCCCAAAATGATTTCTTCATGGATGAGCCTCAAAATTCCATAAATGTATGCCAGATTTCCAACATACCCTAACTCAGATAGACTCGAAAAGCCATTGACAACATGTCCATGCACTCAGTCCCGGGCCCAGACTGGTGGAACTCTGTATTCATTAAGAACTGCAAGAAACCCCTCTCGCGTGCCCTAAGTACACTATGGAGGAGGAGCTTGGACATGGGTGAAATTCCCCAGTCACTTAAAACAACGGATATAGCCCCACTCCATAAAGATGGCAGCAAAGCATTAGCTAAGAACTATAGACCAATAGCTCTGACGTCCCACATCATGAAAATCTTTGAAAGAGTGCTAAGAAGCAGGATTGCAAATCACCTGGATTCCTGAACTCTGCACAATCTAGGGCAACAAGGGTTCAGGGCAGGTGGCTCCTGCCTCTCACAACTGCTGGAACACTATGATATGGCCTTGGATGCATTGGAAGAAAATCAGAATGCAGATGTAATATACACAGACTTTGCAAAAGCATTTGACAAATGCGATCATGGCGTAATAGCGCACAAAATACGTGCTAAAGGAATAACTGGGAAAGTGGGGAGATGGATCTTCAACTTCCTAAGAAATCGAACACAAAGAGTAGTGGTCAACAGAGTTAAATCGGAGGCTGCCATAGTGAAGAGCTCTGTTCCACAAGGCACAGTACTCGCCCCCATCTTATTCCTCATCCTCATATCAGACATAGACAGAGATATACATCACAGCACCGTATCATCCTTTGCGAATGATACTAGGATCTGCATGAAGCTGTCATCTGCTGAGGACGCGGTTAACCTCCAAGAAGATATGAACAAAGTTTTCCATTGGGCAACGGAAAACAATATGATGTTCAATGAGGACAAATTCCAACTACTCCGTTATGGAAAACTGGAGGAGATAATAACTAGAACAGAGTATACTACAAACTCTGGCCATACAATAGAGCGGAAAACTAATGTAAGGGACCTGTGAGTTATAATGTCTGAGGATCTCACTTTCAAGGATCACAACAGTGCCACGATCACAAGTGCAAAGAAAATGATAGGATGGATAATGTGAACGTTCAAAACGAGAGATGCCAAGCCAATGATGATCCTTTTCAAATCACTTGTTCTCTCTAGGAATACTGCTGTACATTAACATCTCCATTCAAAGCAGGTGAAATTGCAGATCTAGAAAGTGTACAGAGATCCTTTACTGCACGTATAAGTTTTGTCAAGCACCTTAACTACTGGGAACGCTTGGAAGCACTCGACTTGTACTCGTTGGAACGCAGGAGGGAGAGATATATCATACTCTACATTTGGAAAATCCTGGAAGGAATGGTCCCAAATCTGCACAGAGAAATCACTCCCTACGAAAGTAAAAGACTGGGCAGGCGATGCAAAATGCCCCCAATTAAAAGTAGGGGCGCCATTGGTACACTAAGAGAAAACACCATAAGTGTCCGGGGCCCAAGACTGTTCAACAGCCTCCCATCAAGTATTAGGGGAATTACAAATAAACCCTGGCTGCCTTCAAAGAGAGC
>NW_026473616.1:0-10694 GCF_026875155.1 Cherax quadricarinatus | reverse complement strand
TTAAAAAACTCACACTTTTTTGCTTCTATGACGGTACTTGGGGTTTGTTCCATCATCCACAACTCATTCCCCCAGGCTTTCCTAATCCCCCTGAATTAAAAATTTTTTTCCTGCTTAAAACCCATTATGCGAGTCCTATTTTGGGTTTAGTTTTTTTAGCCGCATTTCACCCCTTTACTTATTCCTGTTTTCCCATTTATACCCTCGTCCTACCCCCCCTAAAACAAACCTTTCTAGAGTGCATTTTCGGGGCCCTCAATTTCCTCATGGGGAAAATTTTTCTGATGGTTAGAAAGACACAAAAACACGTTAGTTTACGTGTCTTTAAAAAACCAACTTGTGATGAAGGGTTTTGAAAACCGAAATTGAAAAATTGAGACACTTTGCAACACATGGGAATCTTTTTTGAAAAACGTTTCGCCACACAGTGGCTTACAGTCCAATAAAAAGTAAAAAAGGGGTAAGGGGTAAAGTTCGAGGTAAATTTCTGTCAACACGAAAAAACCATGGGATTTTGGTCAAAGACTTCAACGCTTCCCCAAACCCTTTGGGAGGGACCTACTTACACTAGTGGGGGGCCCCACTGTGATCTACCTCCCCCTCAAAAACTATCTCACCGCAGTATAAACCCACCTCTGGCCCCCTCACTTCCTAAAAGTGTGGATGAAACATCGTTCCCGGTTGAGGGATGATTACCTGAACTTCTACTCCACTTCCCTTTTTCTATTTTGTTTTGGGACTGATGAAGCCACTTTTTGTGGGAAATTTCCAAAAAAGATTCCCAGTTTGCATAAGTTCTCAATTCCTAAACCAACTTGTGGGTATTTATTACCAAGTTTAACCCAAATTTTGTACATGGGATCAACTTTTATCCCCTTTGTACTTTTCCCCAAGCATTTTTTCCCATTCGTGCAAGATGAAAGTTAAGACCTGTGCAACATCTGGTTATCTTTATTGTAGACGTTTCGCCATCAGGGCCCCCTAAAAATTATACCGAAAACCCAAAGGATGCGAAACTTTCCAATAAAGATAACCAATGTTCACTGTTCTTAATTATATCCATTCGGTGTACGAGACCAAAACTGTGCGCTAATCTGATGAGCCTAACAAAGATATACAGAGTTGAACAATTGAGAACATTATTATTTATGTTCTTGTATGAGCCAAGTAAAGCGAAAAATTTTCGTGTGTGTGTGTGTGTTGTGTGTGTGTGTGTGTGTGTGTGGGGGGGTGTGTGTGTGTTGTTTTATTGCGAACACTTAGCACTGTTTTCTGATTCAGATTACTCAAACCCAAACCCCTAAAACTTTTTGCAATCCTAATATTAAGATCTACTTATTTTTTTAAAAGGGGCATGGTTATTGTCCTGTCCAACTTTTTTGAACTTTGCATTTGTTATATTAAACTGCTCTGCCACTTCTCCGACCACTGCATCAGTCTACCAAATTTTCCTGGAGTGCTCTAATGTCCTCTCAGAATAAAATCCGTCGGCCTATTTGGTGTATCGGCAAACTTGCTTATATCGTATTTTATTCCCCGTGGGACCTGTATTTAAAACTCAGGGGTTAACCTGTACTTAACTCAGTGGTGACCTGTATTTTTAACTCAGTGGTGACCTGTATTAATCAGTGGTGCCCTGTATTAACTTGTGAAAAGTGTCTTGTGTGCCCCCGGGGACGAACCAAGATGCCCTCCTCGGCAATTTTAAGCAATTTAAGGAAAAATTTTGGGGAGCGAAGAGGGAGATACAGCGATTGACCGAGGAAAACAAGAGGATCTAGTTCCCCCGTTTGAGTCCTAGGTCAAAAAGGGGGATCGGGTCGGGGTGGACACAGGGGAGACGAATTTGGGACGATAAAGAAACGAAGGGAAAGCCAAAACGATGAAAGAAGAAAGAGATGGTGGAAACCCCTGGGGAAACCCTCCAACGCATTTCGGGTTTACCCGAGAATGGAGTCAAATACTGGGATCGCCCGACGAACAACAAAAAGGAAGGTGGGAAATTTTTTTTTGGGGGATACCAGGTTAGAACATGGATAGGGCATTCTGCTTGAGGACAGGGTAGGGGGACAGAGGGTTGTTTCCGGGGGCGGGATGGAAAAATTGTTGCCGCTTGACAAAACATGAATGGTAAGGGATCAATCTATTATTTGCCTCGTGCTGGAGGCAATGATGTAGGAAAGCGTGAAGTGAGGATTTAGTTAAAAATTCGGCAGCTAAAAACATAAGAACATAAAAACAAAAGAAAAGGAACACTGCAGAAGGCCTACGGGCCATGCGAGGCAGGCCCAAGTCCCCTCCCGGGCTTAAGCCAATGCACCCCAACCTGTAGGTCAGGTCACATTGACTTAAAGGGGGAAACACGGCAACCGCCCTGGTAGCACAACTACCAGGTCTAACTCACACCCCCCACATCCACTCATGTATTTTTCCAACTTTTTTTAAAGCTACAAACTTTCTGGCCTCTAAAAAACGGTACTTGGGGTTTGTTCCACTCATCCACAACTCTATTACCAAACCATACTTTTCCTATTCCTTCCTGAATCTAAATTTTTTCCAACTTAAAACCATTGCTGGAGCCCCTGTCAGGCTAGTTTTTTAAGCCCACATTTACTCCCTTTTTTATTCCTGTCTTCCTTTATACACCTCAATATTCCCCCTAAATTTTAGCCCTTTTTAGAGATGCAGATTCAGGGCCTTAGTCTATCCCCATAGGGAAGGTTTTGATACATGGGGTCAATTGTCTCTCCTTTTAATTTTCCAGAAATTTATTTCCTTCTGTAATAAAAGGGGACCAAAACTGGCAGCATAATCTAAATGAGGCTAACCAAGGGGGTTTAGAGTTGAAGAACAACCCGGGAACCCCATTTTTAGCCTTGATTGAAAAAGGATTCTTTAGCTTTATTCGAAAAGCCCCGTTTTTTGGGTTTCAAATGAAAAAATTTAAAATTTTTTTCCCCTAATATTTAAAATCTCATTATTTTTGTTTTTTTGGGATGGTTTTGTCCTGTCCAACATTTGAAATTTGCATTTGTTATATTTTAAAAAGCATCTGCCATTTCCCACCACTGCAAAAGTCTATTCAAATCTTTCCCGGGTGCTGAATGTCCTCGTCAGAAAAAAAATTTGCGGCTATTTTGGTGTCACGGCAAATTGCGATGTGCTCTTTTATGCCCTATCTATTGTTTATTTGATTTTGAAAAAGAGGGGGCCCAACACTGACCCCTTGGAACACCGCTCGTGCACTTCCCACTCTGTTTTCCCCCCCTTTTTGCAAACTCCTGTGCCTATTTGTCAACCAAGCCCTTTTCCGGAAAAAAAATTTTTCCCCCCATTCCCTGTGCTTTTTTTTTCCTCAAAATTTCTCTGATGTGGGACCTGCAAAAGCCTTCTGAAGTCCTATAACAATATCTTTTATTACCCATGATCTACCTCCTCAAATACCTTTTGAAAAAAGTTATAATTCGTTAAAAGGAACGCCCCCCGTAAAACCCTGCTGAGATTCGTTGATTAATTTAGCTTTTCAAAGGTGGTACGAACTGCCTCGGGAATTTTGATTCCTAAAATTTTCCCACTATGGAGGGTTGGCTTATTGGTCTATAGTTCGAAGCAAGGAATGTCACCCCTTTTTTAAAATAGGTTCACATTTTCCATTTTCCATTATTTGGCCCATGCCCGTTTTTAGTGATATGGGAAAAATTTGCCAAAAGGGTTTTCTAAGCTCCTCTTTACATTCCTTTAGAACCCTTGATACAGTTCATCAGGGCCGGGGGTTGTTAGGTTTTTAAATTTTCTATTTGCCTAAGGACCTGTCACTTGGACCCTAATAGTGCACAGTTTTTTCGCCTGGTTCTACATAATTTATCTTACGGAAAAAGTGGGACCTCCGTGTAAAAATGAGAGGAAGTATGTGTTAAAAAATTCTACACATTTTTTTATCAAATGTCAGTGCTGACCGAGGGGAAATTTTGAGTGGGCCATCTTGTCCCCGATCTTTTCTTCGTATACCTGAAAGAATCCTTTTGGGGGTTTGTCTTTGATTTTTTGAACTTTAACCTCATAATCTCTTTTTGTTTTTAATTCCCTTTTTTTTTTTTCTCTTTAATAATATATGATTTCTCAATTGCCCCTCTCCTCTTTTGATTTGCCTATATAGCCTCTCTTTTTTACCCAATGATTTTTAATCTATTGTTCATCCATTTGGTCTTTTTGTTTGATCTGTTTCCCCATTTGGAACTAATTTGAGAGCACTAGACTATGCCCGGAAAAACTTTAAAACGGCAACACACCACCCACCTGACCCCTTTGTCAGGTATTCCAGTTCAGCCCCCCAAAATAATTTTTCAGTCCCATGAAATCAGCCCAACGAAAGTCAGGGGGCGGGACTTATTTCCCTTATTTGGGGAATCCATGAATTATTAAAAAAGGGGTGATTTGGATCACCTTTTCCCCCCGCTCATCATTAACCCAAAATTATTAATTAGTGTTTCCCTACTGGCAAGAAAAACCCAAATCAAGGGGTTTTTTCCCCCCGTTGGTCTGTCACAAAAGTTTTAAAAAAAAAAATCCTGGTCGACAAAAAGTCACCTGACTCTAAAAAATTTCCCGCAAATTGCTCCATCAAACTGTTATATTGAAAACTCCCATTTGCACAAATTTTCGTATGTGATGCCTTGAAATTTTGTCCCTTTGAGTTTTTCGCCTCCTATCAAGATTTGGGGCCCCGTAAAAACCCCCCAAAAAATTTTTTTTCTCGGCCCTCAGAAAACTGTAACCCCAAAAAGATTCATGGCTGACGCTTCTAATTTAAATTTGTCAACACAACAATTTAAATTTTCTCTGACATCTCGTTTTCCCCACCTTTCCTGTTGACCGTCAGTGTGGAATAATTTATAGCCTTGTATTGACATCAGAGGATTCTCTATCTTTAGATTGAGCCAGGTCTCTGTTATAGCAATAAAATTTTTATGTCTCCTGCACTTGCTTTTTTTTTTAGCTCATCTATTTATTTTTTTACACTCCGCTATTATATAGTAAACCCTTTAAAGGGGGCTTCCCCCTTTTGCCCTTGCTGTCCCCCCTTTGTTTTTGACCGATCTATTGCTTTATTTAAAAACCTGCTGATGCCTTTTATACATTTACTGTTTCCCAACCCCAAATGTTGCAACCCCGTTGTTTCCCACACCACCCAACCCCTATTTCCATGTTTAAAAAACTAGGCTTTCACCAATGGGCCCCCTTTAAACGGTCGCAGTGCTACCACCCCCGCCCCGAGAGATTTTAACCCCGAAACATTATGTTTTCCCTAAAATTGTTCTTGTAATGTGGGTTGAATTTTCCCGGATTGTTAGGAATTTTAAAAATTGTAGAAAATTTTTTTTATCCCCTTAGGGAAGATGCCTAATAGATTGGGGTCCCTCCCCTTAACTATGAATTATAGCTGACCCGTACTTATCTGAGTCTTTTCCTACCCTTCCCAATATCATTTCCACCGGCACTGAGAAGAAAAGGGGCCTTGCCCCCATTCCCTAAACCTTTATATTACCGCTTTTGGGGAAAATGTCCCCCAACACCAGCTCCAGGGAAGCACACTCTTCTCTCATTTTCTTTATTCCTTTTCAAAAACACGGTAAATGTATCTTACCTGAGATTTCCCAACCACAAAAATGCGCTTCCCCTCCATTAGCGGGGGCAGTAGAAACCCTTAATTCACTGGCCACTAAAAGAACATTCATCCTGAAAAACAGAGAAGCGATTCCTACCGTTTTTCCCCCTTTTTAATTTTCCCTTTTAATTTAAAGGCCCTTTCCTTTTACTGGGAATTCTCGCCACTTTTTGGCAGGTGCGGGGTTTCACCTTTCTGGTACCCCTTTTGCTGCCCCCCCAACTAAAACCCTCCTCAAAGCGGGGGGCAGACTGCCCCTTTCGTGCTAGAACCTCTTCCCCCACAACCCCGGGCCACCTCACACTCTCCCCCAGACCCTTTGAGGTGGACCTTAGCCCCAAATTCTCCCCCGGAGAACCCAAAACCCTCCCCCCTTTAAACTCCCCAACCTCAATTTTTAAAACCCCTGCAGAAGCAACCCCATGTTTTGAAAACCGCCAAACAAATCCCCAAGGCGGGGCTCGGGGGCCGTGCCCTAACTGACGACTGACCCCCTAGTACCCCATAAAACAAAAATTGGGAAGAAGGGGGGTGCCCTTTTATATGTGGCATTTTCCCAAGAAGAGGTTTTTTTGGTAATGAATGGTTGTCCAGACCCAATTGGTTTTTAATGTTGGGGGATAAACACGTAAGGAAAATTTTTCCCCAGTCCCTTTTCATTGACAATTTTAAAGAAATGAAGAAAATCCCGGGGAGGGGGTTTCACTTTCCGGGGCCAGGTGTGGGTTTTCTTGTAACTCAGTTGGGGGGGGTTGTTAGGATTTTAAAACTAGGATTAGTTAGAGGTAGGGGTTTTAGAAATGATAAAAAATGGTAGGATATATTACTTATGCTCTGTTTTAAAGGGAATCTTAAAAAGAAAACTGTCAGGAGTAACTCTGGGAAATGAAAAATTTAAAGAAATTGTGTAAAAAACAAAGATGAATAGGAAAAATGTGCGAAGAAAAAAAAAAATTTTTTGGGGGTTTTAAATTTTTTTTTTTTTTTGGCTAACAGTGAAGTCCCCGAAATAAAATTAATGAACTTTTTTTTGGGGTAGCATGTCCCCTGGGAACTTTGATACCCATTGCTTTAAACTAAAAACCGTGGAAATGTTTTTAAAGAGTCAGGATATAAACTGCTGGGGTTTTAAATTTTTCAGGGTTTTAAAGTTGTTCAATTTGGATAGCTGTAAGGGGAAGGGGGGAGGATTTGCTTTGTTTTGTTCAAAAAAAAAATATTAATTGTTGCAAAAAAACAGGTATAAAAATAGTTGGAGCAGTAACAGGTCGGGTTTGGGTAGAGTTCCGGGGAGGGTCAGGAAAAACTAATTCAGGGTAAAAATACCGCCCCCAGGCTTGGATCACATAGAGGGAGAATTTTTTTGGGGCGAAATTGTAAGGGCTTTGGACACAGAAATAGTCATAGTAGGGGACTTTTAAAATTTTGGCAAATTGACTGGAATTCTTTGACGGAAAACTAGAGTCCAGTGCCCTTTAAAGGAAACAGTTCCCGGGCTGTTTTCTGAAAAAAAGCGTAACGGCCTACCAAAGGGTTTAAAAATTTGCTAGCCTATCTTTTCAAATAAGGAAACCCCCCCTTAATAAAATTTTAAAAACACTAAGAGCCCTTTGGGGCAAGTGAAACAAATCTATCACTTTTAAACAAATTTAAATTTGGGGAAAGCAAGAATTTAAAGAAATACAGTAAAAAACCCCGATTTTCGTTCTCCCCCAAAATTTTTTGGACTTTGGGAAATTTTTGTCTTTTAAACTTGATTGGGGTTTTTTCTAGCTAATGATTTTTAAATTTACGAATCCCTACTTTTGAAAAATGAAGGGAAACGCTTTTTTGATTGTTTTCTTAATTAAATTAAAACAGGCCCAGAGTATATACATTCCTGAGAGAAAATTTGGTCTAATAATTTAAAGATCCCAAAAAAGGGTTTTTTAAAAGGAGGCTAAAGCATCTATTAAAGGGGGGAAAAGGGGAATTTATAGGGGCATCAGAAGAGGAGAGGTTTTAAACCCTTTTGACCAAATGGGTTTAGGGTTTTTAAAAAAGAAGTTAAAAAAAAGGGGTTTTGGGAAAAGGGTAAACTGGGCTATGAAATTTTGAGTTGCTAATGAATCAAAAACTAATCCAAAAAGGGGTTTTTTCAAATGTATATACCCCAAAGGGGAAGGAAAAAATAGGAAACCCCTGAAAAAAAGGGAATGGGCAGCTGAAGGACAATGAACCCGGAAAAAGTGTTTCCTTAATTTAATTTACTATTTTTTGGGCAGTTTTTAAAACAGGAAGATGAAAAAGAGATTCCAGAAAAAAAAAATTAATTTTGTTTTCCCGAAGAAATTTTAAATTAACTAATATTACTGTCACGAGGGATTGGGGGTTTTAAACAGATAGACAAAAATGAAACAAAATTTAAATCCCCGGGCCCATGAGTTGTTTTTTTAAAGGGGACTTAAAAAATGCAAATGGAGCTTTGTTTAGCCAAATTTAAAGGTGATTCAATGCTTCCCCTTCCCTTTCCCCGTGTTTTTGCCAGAGTTGTGGAAGATGGCTAATTTGGGTTTTTTTTATTCCCAAAACAGGGGGGAAGTCCCCTCCTTCAAATTACCGTCCAATAAAACCGAAAACCAAAATGGGCAAGTTTTTTAGAATCAATTAAAGCTGACATTATCAAAGGGCACCTTGAAGAGCAAAAACTTGATAAAAGAATTTTCAGCATTTGGGTTTACGAGAGGTTTGTTCCTGCCTGACAAACTTACTGACGTTCTTCAATTTTGAACTTTTAAAAAAAGGGAGTTGAATTTATAAGGGAAAATGAAATTGTTTATTTGGGTTTTTGTAAAAACCCCCCAACAGGTACCTCACAAGAGACTCTTAAGAAAAGTGGCAGGGACATGGTATAGGGGGTAAAATTCTTAAACATGGATTGAGGCAAAGGTTACCAAAAAGAAAACAGAGAAATTACCATTAATGGAAATGAAATCTAATGGGGGTTTTGTCACTAGTGGCTTTCCACCAAAGGTTTATTTTTTGGCCCTTCCCCGTTTTATAATTTACATTTAAAGACCTTGATGAAGGATTGCTAGTGACATGAGTAAGTTTGCTGGGGAACAAAGATTGGCCCTTTTAATTCACTCCCGAGAAGGGTATCAGTTTTAAACCAAGGGGCGATTTGAACAAATTTTAAAGTTTGGTCTGAAAAAAAGGCAGATGAAGGGTTTTAAAGTGGATAAGTGTAAGGTACTTGCCCCTTGGGAATGAAAATAACCCTCGAACTATAATCTAGGGGAAGTAGAAAATTGGGCCCTACAAATGTTAAAAAGCTTGGGGTTAAGGGAGGGAGGGAAAACTAAAACCAAGACAGCAGTGCCTTGTTTTGGGGGAAAAATGGCCAAAAAGAATTTCTTGGATTTATCTCAAAAAGTAAAGTAAAAAGGGCACAAGTCAAACTAAAGTGACAAATTTTTTGGGCAAAGTTTCGCTCTCCCGGGGGCTTTATCAAGCCATTACAAACAATACATGGACACAAGGGTATTTTAAAGGTCTGAGTGAGGTTTCAATATAGTGAGGTAAAAAATTTCGATGTTCACTAGTGGTTGGTAGTAGTGTAGGAACAAAAATAATACAATTTAAAGGAAAAGCTCCCCAAAAAAGTTAAATTCTTCCCCAAAAGCCAGGTTGCACTAAACTTCCCCAAAAATACTTTTTACAAGCAAACACCAGAGTCGCCATCGCTTCTACCCAAATTCAATAAAGGAAACTTTAAACCCGGACAAAACCCAAGCCCACGGGAAACCCGTCAATGCAGGGGTTTTTCACTATTTCCTTGTGGGGGCTGTGACCCAAATCTACGTAGGTAAACAGCAAGGAAAAACCCCGACACCCCCCTCAATGAAACATTTTCCCCATGTAGGGAAACAACTTAAAAAAAACGCCCGGTACAACACCGAAATTCCCACCAAACATCTCATTTAAAAATTTAAAGGGCGCCCAATTGTGTTTTAAGAAAAAAAATTTCCCAGAAACCCAAATGCCTTGAATCACACTATCGCTGTTTTGAATAAAAATTAAACAAAACAACGGCCCGCTTCACCATCTCCGAATCTTTGCAGAATCCTCCCGGGAAAAAAGTAAACCCTGCATTTACATTGTCTTCCTGTTTTATACCACAAGCACATTACAGAGAGTGAACCCCAAAAAAAAAAAAAAAAAACCTGCCCTTTCCAGTCTATATTTGCCCAACCTATTTTTATGTTACCCAGTAATAGGTTTTTTCCTTTTACTATTACTTTTAATTGCTCTTCCTTTTGTATTATTTTTTTACTATATATACAACCCTGTAAACACAAAATTAACCCCCTGTATTGCCCTCATCGGGCCCTTTTTTTTCCCCTCTGTGTCCATGTTTGTTTGTATGGTTGAAAGCTCCGGAGAGGAAACTTTGACAATAAAGCACTTTTAATTGCCTTGTGTCTTTTACTTTAAATTGTCGGTAATTCTCCAAAACTTTATTACAATCTAAAAAAGTATAAGAAACAGAAGTCAAAAGTTAATTACAGTCTTACATCCTGTGAGGCCTCATTTGATTATGCTGCTCGTTTTTGGGCCCCTTACTACAGGTGGACATAGATCATTAGGAACATACAGGAAAAATGACTAAAAGATTTACTGGTGAGGAACCCCCCGTTGAAAATAGACTTTAAAACCTTAAATCTCCACTCTCTGGAGAGGGTAGAATGGGGGGATTCATTGAAGTGTATAAGGGATGACGGGCATAAAAAGGGGCATTAATAAAAATACTTTGGGTGTCAAACCAGGTAGAAACCCGGATAAAGGATTTTTAAATTGGAAAATTTGATTTTAGAAAGGTGGAAGTTCTGGTTTTCTAACAGGTTGTAGATGCGTGGAACAGTCTTTAGTGGGGTGTGAGGCTGGACTTGGGTGCTTTAAAAAGAGATGAACAAAAAATTTTGAGGGGAGGGGGTGGGTTTGTTGGTGCATGGGGTAGGGGGGTTTTTTTTGGGTAGCTTTAGCTAGG
>NW_026473615.1:0-10283 GCF_026875155.1 Cherax quadricarinatus | reverse complement strand
ATTTTTTCCCAAAGTATACGGGTAAACTTTATTTTCCCAAAGTATACGGGTAACATTATCTTCCAAAGTATACTAGGTAACATTATTTTCCAAAGTATACTGGGTAACTTTTATCTTTCCAAATATATTTGGTAACTTTTATCTTCCAAAGTATACTAGGTAACATTTATCTTCCAAGTATACTAGGTAACTTTTAAACTTCCAAAGTATACTGGTAACATTTATCCGCTTAATGTATTAAAATGAGCAAGAGAGAATAAATGGGACCTATTATTTTAAACAAGGAATTTCAGTCTTACTGATTTTATGGTGAACTCGCCTAGTTGTGTTTGCGGGGGTCGAGTTATGGCTCCTGGTCCTGCCTCTTTAATCACATTACTGGCATTATTGTTTCCCGGGCCTACAAAACCTACTCCTTGAAACTGTGAAACTTAGTTTTCCTCTTCCACTTCATCATATAGCTCGTTCCATTTATCACCCTGATACAAAAAAAATTATTTCCTAAGATCCTTGTGGCTAATCAAAGTCTTTAGTTTCCAGCTATAAGCTCTTGTTCCTGTGCGAGAGAGTGTATGTGTAAGAAGCTTTTGGCGACGGGGCGGAAGTGCCAAGAGCTAGTTTTATATATAATCTACTTATGGAAGAATAAGTAGAATTTGTGATTTTGGCTTAAATAGCAATGTCTTCTTGCCGAATATGGCAACAGAAAATTTGTGTATGCAATAATTTCGCAAAACCCTTCTAAACCTAACAAAAAAAATTTTTCTTGTGTTTTGTTTATTATTAAATACTGTAAACTTATCTAAAATATATTTAGTTGGATTAGGCTACATTAAATGGCGCTTGTTAAAATAAGGTTAGGTAAGTTTTCTAAGGTTCTTTTGTACCAAATTATATTTTTACATTAACAAAATAAAAAAAAATATTATCTTTAAACGTATAAGAGAAAATTTTTAGCAGGACTAAATTTTTAAACGAGTTCTTGCTAAGTGACCAATTTTACCTATTCGGCACGACACACATACTCGACCCCTGCAACCACAATTAGGCGAGTACACGTACGTTAGAAATGACAATAAAACCATAACTGCAAATACAAAAAAAAATACATATATATATATAAACAGTGAAAAAAATAAACAGAAAAAAAACAGCATTTCGCTTGTTTTTTACACACATCTTCAGAGGAACAGGAAAAAAAGAGGCAAGAGAAGCACATTTTATATTGCAAAGTACAATGATACCTCGCTGATGAGGTGACAACTCACACAGTGATACCTTAAAGTACACTGCAGGAGGTCTACTGGTCTACAATTTGAAAAATATTAGTAAACGGTAAATTACAAATAAGTCAAACACCAAAACAGACTAACATAGATAATGATGTGCAAACAATAAGTTAGAAAAAAAAAACGTGTATAGGCAATTGAAATTTAACTTTTTCAGGCCACCCAACTTAAAAATATAAGATGGAGGAGCACTGCAGAAGGCTCACCGCCCCACTCCACGACGATGGTTCCAAACTCAACCTCCCCACTCATACGTTTGTTCAACATTGTATCAAGTAAAACACAAACTGTTTTCTTTAGATAAAGACCGCAATCTATATTCTTATGAAAAAATATTTTGATCTGGACTAAAATATTTTTATTCTGGACTTTCAAAACGAGAAGCATCTGAGATCTCTGAGGAAAGGTTTCTCCAGCGCCGCAGGCTTGACATGTGGGGGGGGGTTCTACTCCAGCCTGACATGTGGGGAGGAGTCTACTCCAGCCTGACATGTGGGGGGGAGTCACTCCAGCCTTTACATGTGGGAGGAGTCTACTCCAGCCTGACATGGGGGAGGATTTACTCCCGCTTGACATGTGGGGAGGAGTTTACTCCAGCTTGACATGTGGGAGGAGTTTACTCCACCTGACATTGGGGAGGAGTTTATTCCAGCTGACATGTGGGGAGGAGTCTACTCCAGCCTTTACATGTTGGGGGGGAGTCTACCCAGCCTGACATGTGGGGAGGAGTTTACTCCAGCTGACATTTTGGGGGGGAGTTACTCCAGCCTGAAAATATGGGGAGGAGTTTATCCAGCCTGACATGTGGGGAGGAGTTTACTCCAGCCTGAAAATGTGGGGAGGAGTTTACTCCGCCTGACATGTGGGGAGGAGTTAATCCAGCCTGACATGTGGGGAGGATTTTACTCCAGCTTGACATGGGGGGAGGATTTTACTCCAGCTTGACAAGGGGGAGGAGTTTATCCAGCCTGAAGTGGGGGGGAGTCTATCCGCCTAAATGTGGGAGGATTTACTCCAGCCTGACATGTGGGAGTCAACTCCCACACCAAGTAGCACCTGCAGCTCCCACTTCCCTTGTCTCTGGGTGTCAACACTTTGGCACAGTGCCAACATATAAAGGCAGGTAGCTGGCACTGCGGTAGACACTAGAGTGTCATGTGATGGCCCCCTTTACTCCCCCCCTCCCCCCCCCCGCCCCAAACCCCTTTCCCCCTCCTCGTCTCTCGATAAACAACCTTAATATCTCTCACCCCCTTTTCTTTTTCCCTACTCCCTCCTCCCTCCTTAATGCTTTTATCAGCCCTCTTAATTACTTTGATCATCCCGACTCTCTCCCCCCAGTGCTTCATATTTTATTACCTGAAGACACTTTATTACTTTTAGCACTTATAACATCTCGCTTGAAAGACTATTTTAAAAAAGTCTCTTGGTAATTTGTTCCTCTTTACTGTCCCGAGATTCTTCAACCTTTTTAGATTTTTTCCTCTTGTTCAAATTGATGTTATCTCACTCATCTCGTTTAACCTTATATTATAAATATATATCCATGATTACCTTGAGATAGTTCCAAAGCCTGGTCTGGGGTCGGGTCCTAGTTGACGGTCTGGTCAGCCACAATGTTATATTGTAGTTTAATTGTCAAACGTGGGTATGAAGGAGCGCCTCCAGTTTAGTACCGAAGTCACTTAAGTGTCTTCGTAATTAAAATTTACACTTGAAGGATATGTGTTGAAAATTGTGAGATTTTTTTATTATGTGGGAGGAAATAAGTGGAGGCTTTACTCTATTTTATAATTCATTTTATTCTTATGGTAATCTCCAGTCTCCCTGGTACCCATCTAACCTTATTAACCAGTAAAGCTTAATCGAAATTTTAAATATTAATCTCTCTGTGTTGTATCTCAAAGTTTATCAGATAACTGTTACTGAAGGTTAACTATATTTTTTTCAGAAAAATATCAGATAAGGAGTTTTTGTTTATATTAACCCATTATTTTTTTTACTATTAAATATGTATTTTAAGTGGTATCATAACCAAATGACTAAAGTGGTCAATACTGTTACACCTTAATCTAAAGGAACAGCACCCTTTTGGGGGTAATGAGAGTGAAAGGGTTACCTTGTTCACCCTGGAATTTCTTATGTTCCGAGAGAGAAAATTTCAAGTGCAAGAGGGGGTTCCCAGGGGGCCTAAAATGTTTTGTGGCGTCCTATACAGGCAGTCAACGACCGCTGTTACATTTTCCAGCTCTTCTCCTGTTATTGCGCGCTTCTCTCTCCCCTGCTGTGAAAGGTGTGAGCAGAGAACAAGGTTTTTTAATTTGTTACCATTTCTGGTGAGATTTCTCTTGTTATGAAGGAATTATTTTGTGTGTATTATTATTATTATTATTATTATTATTATTATTATTATTTTTATTTTTAATCAGAGTCAGTTTCTGTAATTAAATTTGATATTAATCTATTTTCTTGCTCACTCTTTAATTAATATCTGGTCTCACTGTTCCTCTCCCTTAAACCTCCTTCCTCTTCCCCTCTTCCTTTCCTCCTCCAGACTCTCCCAAAGTGGAGGATGAGTTTTAGGTTAGTGTTGAGTCTTCCCTTTAATGTCACAGCTCCTCCTTATGCCTTTACCTTCATGCATATTACATCCTCTCTCCCATCATACTTCTCTCCTCCCTCCCTCCTACCTCACTCTCACCATGCTTCCCTCCTCCTCTGTTTATGTTCCCTCCCTCATTTCTCTTCACACTTCCCCCCCTCTTCAAATACTCCACTCCCTTCTCCCTCACATACTTCCGTCCTTAACTATCCTCATCTACTTCCCTGCCTCCTCTTTCCCCATAAACTTCTTTTCCCCCCTTCTCTCTCACTGTTGCTTCTATATCTCTTTTGATACTGCTAAAATTTATTTCCCACACTGCATATTCCTGATAATTTTTGCTAAGCCTTATCTCAAACACATTCTCATGCAGTAACCTCTTAGCTGATCGAGGCAGCTATAGTAATTATTCCCACCCCCAGTCTGTCTCTACCACAATGCTGCTATATTTAACCCACTGTAAATATATTCCCTTTCATGTGACTATAATTACACAGCCCCAAGGCTCTCCTATCTTTAGCTAGTCAGTAAACATGTTACATGCATAAAATAACATTTTACATGCTCTTGGCAGCATATTCCGTCGACACAGTGCATCAGGCAACTATAACTTAAAGCTATTATCCTCTTTAAGTCATAATCCACTCACAAGTGGGTACTTTAGGTTATAATCCACCACAGTAGGTACTTTAGGTCATTAATCCACCCACAGTAGGTACTTTAGGTCATAATCCACCCACACCAGGTACTCTTACGTTTTTTTGATTCTTCTATTATAACGCCAGCAACCTCGTTCCTCTCCCACACAAAACATGCATAAACAAGATCTCCCTCCCAAACACACACACATACATATACAACCCCCTCCCTCCCCCACAATGAACAGCCCCATTCCTTCCTTCACACACATGTACAACTCACCTTCCTTCCACACATGTACAATCCCTTCCTCCCCACACGGACAAACAACTCAATTCCTTACACCAGGACAACTCAAAAAACCTTCTTAAAAATGAAACAATTTTCCAATTACAACCCTTTCCCTTCCACAATGTTAAAATTCTTCAAAAGGGAGAAAAGGCAAAAACCAAATGTTCTGAAGTTACAAATCTGAGGAAATGACGTCAAAGGTAACATTAATTAAGAGAACTGAAGGAAGAACATTTTACCAATTCCAAAAAGAAACCTTTCCAAAACTCTCAAAGGTTGAAAATAATTTTAAAGAAAAACCAAAAATGAAGGGGAAATTAAGAAGCATTTAAAATACCCCAAATGTTACTTATATGGGGAAAGTACAACACTATAACAGTCAAGGGGGTGGGAACCTTTTAAAATATTAAGGGGAAAAAATTTGGGGGAAGAAAAGGCACATTCCCGAAGGGACACCCTTCTGCTCAATATTAAGCAAATCCCTTAACTTAAAAAACTAACCTTTAACCAACAGGATTAATTGGGACCCAAGGAAACCTTTTCCAAAAGAAGGTAAAATGGAAAGGTGACAGTGGCCAAGCTTCTGCCCTAGAAGATTAAGAAATCAATGGCTTAAACGTAAGATGGGACAAACACAACAAAACAAGCATACAAAAAGAGTCCGTTACACCAAAAAACTGGTCCAAAAACAAAACCGCCCCCCCCCAACATAACATAAACCCCCTCTACCATCACACCCCAACCCCTCCCCCCCCAAAAAACAAAGGGGCACACACACACACACACACACACACACACACACACACACAACCCCCCACACAGCCCACACACACCACCACAACAGTCAACACACACGTCCACACACACCCCCCCACCACGCTCTACACACACACGCCCACACACTCCACACACACCCCACACACCCAACACACACGCCACACACACACGCCACCACACACACACCCACACACACACGCCCCACGTCCCCCCAAAAACCCCCCACGCCCACACACAACGCCCCCCCCTCTAAAACACCGAAAACACACACACACGCCCCACAAACACCCACACACCCCACACAACAGCCCCCCGCGGCCCCCACACATACAAACAAAAGGTCAAATGTCTTATTGTAAGTGCCTTGGACAAAGGATAACTAACACGCACAGCACATCGATAAAGTTGCACATGAAAAGGGAAAATGGAATGATCTGTGACAGGAGTTGAGGGCTGGCATACGAGGAGAGAATAAGAAAATTGCACATGACGAGCTTAGAAGACAGGAGAATCAGAGGCGACTAAATCACGATGCACAAGATACACAATGGCGGACAGGGGCAGAATTTTTAAAAGCCCGTGACAAAAAACACGAGGACATATTTTGAAACAAGAATGTGGTAAAGAATGTCGGATTATTAATTTCGAAGTGACGGACATATTCCGTAGTTTAAAATACAGGTCGATAAGGCTCAAGATGATAGGACTCTCTAAAATGATCGATGTAAAAGAGAGTCTGGCCAGACCTAGGCCTCGACCCTTTTGGGAGCCCCAAATAGGTGGGCGCAAACCACACAAACATCAGGCAGCAGAAATAAGGAGAATGTGAGAGAGCTGGCCAAAATAGCAGTGTGAGTGCCATGGTGGAGAAGTGGCACTATTGTCCTAACACAACGCCAGACGCAACATCAGTATCCACCCTTCCCTTCCCCTCCCCCCAACCATCCACTTCCCCTCTAAAATGCCTACTCCTCCATCCTCGTCTCTATTTCCTCCTCTCTTGCTCCAGGACTACAAAACATATTCTCTTACCTTCAGTGTCTTATATAAACAAAGTGGGATCTCTTAGGTGAGGAATCCGAGGTGGAGAGAGTTGTTGCTAGTCCCAAGCCTTGAGGGCAGGCGGGACCAAAAAACGTTAGGCAGGAAGCTAGGAGGGAAGGCAGGCAAGGAGGAGGGAAAGGGGGGAGGGAAGGAGAGGAGGTTAGGGAGGCAAGGATAGAATAGTCTACAGGGTACAGAGACCCAAAGAAACTCAAGTCTAAATAACTCAGAAGAACCAAATTTACCCGTGCAGTAAACTTTTTGATGTTACTAATCGCCTCGCTGTAATCACACCAACAAAGATAGTTGTAAATAGTAATCTAATTAACCAAATTACTATTCCAAGCAGGTTTATTCATTATTTCTCGACGTTTATGCATCTTTCTCACCAGGGATCTGCATAATTCCCACCAAAATTTAGTAACTATTCTCACCAGAGTTATTCAGTACCAGAATTAATTAATCTTAAATCACAAACAATAGCACATTAGACGTGAGAAGAAAAAAAACTAGCAGTAAATTTTAACTTGGGTATCATTCCTTGTTAGCATAGCAGAAAAAGAACGAACTGCTGAACTAACAGCAGGAAAACCCACAGAAATAGAACACTGCTATTTAAATGGAAATTACAAGCAGTAACTGTAGAAGAAAATTTTTCAATGAAAGACGAGTGTTGAAAAATAGATAAATATATATTTAGGCGGGGAAAGATTAAAATAGAAGAGTGGAGCGGTGGTAACCGGCATTGGTCTAGGTTCCTGTGTATGTGGCAGGTCGGTGTAGCAGAGGCACAGTGTAGTGTGAAGAGGAAAGATATACACTACTCGGACAGTATATATATTATTTTAAAAGAAGAAGAAAATAGCCACACTGGAACTTTATCTTAGAACTGAATGCACAAAATTTTCACTTCTGAGGCCACTTGTTGAACCGTGTCATGTTCACTCACAATATGAGGTGATATCAATAAACTCGACTCCTTAAGCAAATTTTTAAATGACTCTTTATTATCTTCCACAATATTAATATCAAACACTGAACACATCTTTCTCACTGCAGCATTCCAATACATTGCCTCACACACCCCACACACACACACACACCCCAAAACACACACACACACACACACACACACACAATTCGGCACAACTACAATCCCATATATTACCAATTTTGCATCCATTAATAAAAATATGTATTTTTTTTTGGGGGGGGAGGGGGCCAAACACTAAAGACTGCAACTTTCCTTCTTGGCCTCATCTATTCTGTGACACAGACTCCTTTGTGTACCACACACACAGGAATGAGGGCCAGGAGCTCAGACTCAACCCCTGCAAACCCCAAACCAGATGAGTTTCACACATACTCATATTATACATCCAGGTAGGAAGGAGTAGAGATAATCCCAGGAAGGGACAGAGGGAGGAGGTGAAGAGGTTTTAAGTACTAGGGGAGAGGGATTCAGCAGGCGTGTGTAACAGTGTTAGGGATTTGACATATTGGATTTTGAACAACAAAACCTTTCAGAAATGAGTTCCTTTAGGATTTCAGATGAGCTGGAGGTTTTGAATACAAGTGTCGTACTATGAAGGATTTTGGAAGTTCGGGGTCACTGGAGGTGCGATCTCGGCATGTTCTGACAAGACAATAAATGAGTGGCATTTAAAAAGTGATTTTTTGAGTCATTCTATCCCCCACACACACACACACATTATTTTATATGATGTCGTGCCGAATTTAGCTTAAATAGCAACGTTCTTGCTGAATAAGGCAAGCAAAAATTTTTGTATTCAATTAATTTTGCAAAAAACATTCTGAACCCAAACGAAAAAAATATATTTCATTGTGTTTGTTTATTATTAAATAATTATAAACTTATCTAAAATATATTTAGTTGGATTAGGCTAAATAAAATTGCGTTGTTATAAAAAGGTTAGGTAAGTTTTCTTATGGTTCTTTTGGGACAAAATTATTAATTTTTACATTAACATAAATGAAAAAAATATATCTTTAAACGATAAGAAAAATTTTAAAAAGGACTTAATTTTTAAATGAGTTCTTACTAACTGACCAGTTTTACCTATTCCTCACGACATTATATATATATAATATTTTATATATATATATAAATATATATAATATATATATATTATATTATATATATAATATATATATATAATATAAATTTTAAAATATATATACACACCACAAAACACACATACATACATAACATACATACATAATCTCGCCACCACGTCATTCACTTGCGAATCAAATTTTATAGGTTAGAGTGAAAACTATTTAGTAAACATCAGTTTGGGAAATGTTAGATATCACACCGTCAATTAGCGATGCAAATTTCCAAAGGGCAGAGAGATGGTCCCCACCAAGCGCTAAATTATCACCAAATGTAGATAAATACGCCAGAACCTGATTTTATTGGGGAGAAAATGGGGAGGAGTGGAGGAGGTAGAGGAGGGGTGGGCGAGAAGGGAAGAGGATGAAGGTGGGGGGCTGTTGAGAGGATTCGAATTTTTGGTGGAGAAAGAAGGGGAGGGAGGGGGAGCTGAAACACCAGAAGTTGGGGTATGGGCTTTAAATCAGTACATTATTACAAAGTGGCCAGCTGCTGATTGTTCGTTTTTTCACTGGCCGTCTTCCATCGAAAGGGAGGGTGACCCGATATAGAAGAAACACTTTCAATGTTACTCATTTAATCACTGTTTTGCCAGAAGGGACGATGACATAAGAGCTCAGCTGCTCCTCTAAACTACAATATTTCCCCCTCCTCTTTCAGAGTGTAGTACTGTACTCCCACTTCTGAATGAGTATAGTTTCCTTGAATGTAAACCCCTGGTTACACTTCGACTCATAAAAAAACAAATTACCTCCCCTCACTCCCAACATGCTCACACAAGCCTGTTTGGGTAGCCCGCACCTAACACTCGAGACTTTCTTGACCACCCTCCCTCCAATATTTCTTAGGACGACTCTAAGCCCTCCTTCCCTCTAATTTAGATTTATATATACCCTGCTAATCATCATTTGTCTCTTCATCCTCTTGGATGTCGAAAGGTCTTTAACAACCACTCACTACTCTCTCTTTTGATAACTTACACCTCTCCTAATCTCCAAAATCCGAACTCTCTTTATAAATATTCACACCAAACATTGCTATCAAACTCCACGTCTCTACTGTCTCTAGCCTCATCGTTTTCAACATTCAAAACTCATGTTTCACACCCAAATAAGTGTGTTCATATAACTCTACTCTGGTACATTCCCCATTCTGCCTCCATGGATAAAAATTGTCTGTAGAGATGCCTCATTGCTCCACTCACCTTTTTCCCTTCGTCAGTCCTAAAGGTTCTCGGAAACTATCAACTGACAAATTCTCTCCTATTTACTTCCTTTCTCTCCCTCCCGATTTCCAACCTCTCACTGCCTATTTTTTAATACTCTCATCACCTTGCATTACCTTACAGTTAGTAATTTTCGTTGTTTAAAAAAATAAATTATTTTTAAATTTTATAACTAAAAAAACGAGTACCTTGTGTGTGTGTGTGTGTGTGTGTGTGTGTGTGTGTGTGTGTGGGTGTGTGTGTGTGTGTGTGTGTGGTGTGTTTGGGGGGTGTGTGTGT
>NW_026473614.1:0-29435 GCF_026875155.1 Cherax quadricarinatus | reverse complement strand
TATTTTTTTATTAAAGGAAGAATGCTACTTATTTTTTTTCTGTTAATCGGTTTTTTAAAAACTTAAAATGATATATTAGGTGTTGCTTTAAAAAAGAACTTTACGAAGGGTCTAGGAACCCCGTTTAATGGGGGGGGGGTTTCCCAAAGTTTTAAGATGGATATATTTGGGGTTGTTGTTTGGGGGAAGGGCATATTCGAAGGGAAAAGGCAAAGCAGGAAGTTTAAAAAAATTTGCCTTGGGAAGATATTTTACTAAATTGAAAATCCTCAAAAAAGTTATATTTGCAGAAAACAATTGCATTCTTTTTAACTTTTTTCCAAAAAAATCTCTATTTGGGGCGAAAGTTTTCGAGTGGGGCAAAAAAAATTTCCAAATATTTATGGATTCTTGATTGATCTTCTCATTCCGATATGAAATACAAAAACAATGACAAATGTATCAAACATGATGTCATTTGTATTCAAAATTTTGAAAACCCGACACAAACTTTTAGTGACAAGATTTTCTCAAAAGGTTCATTAATGACGTCTTTAAATTTTCCAAGTATTTTCCCAAAAAATCTAACTTATTATAAGATTGAAAGCAGGCCGGGGCCCACAAAGGGGGAAAGCCTAGTCACTTTCTGTCTAATGCCATTGATCTTTTAGTCGTTACAGCTCAATCCACTAAAACAAGGAGCACAAAATCTGACCAAACAACGCAAGCATTCGGGCTAACTCCACCTTGTATTTATCTAACAAATTTTCAAAACTACACAGTTTTTAGCTTCAATGAGATTCGCATTTAGATCTTTTAAAAGAGATCTAAAAAAAAAAAAAAAAATATACTATAGAAAACCACAAAAGAAAACATGAGAACTTGAGGGGAACACTGGGGAGTAGGCTTTGGCCCATACTAAAAAAAGAAAGGAAAAAACAGTGCAGGAGGCCTGTTGGCCATACTAGCAGGGCCTTTACAATTCATCCCAAAACAAACATTTTTCCAACCCAATTTTTAAAACAAAAGAAATAAGCCTGATTTTCAATGTAATCATCATGACAAAACAGGTCACCTTAGAAGTACAGGTTTCCTCTGACTAAAAGGGACCAGTAAACGGGCAATTTGGGGCAGGGACCCTAAGCAAATACAGGTCACCTCTGAGTTAAAAAAGGTCTCACTCAAAGCTAAAATACGGCGAATCTGTGAAAAACAGGTTATCAATCTAGAATAAACAAAACAATCGAATATGCACGACTTTCACAATCATTTCACTAACAAATATTTGCCAAATATTTTTTTTTCAATGCTTCTCAGAAAAACTTGGTAATTCTATTTACTCGGTTTAAAAACGATCAAAAACCCCAATGCCTCTCCTAATTATTATCCAACCTAAATTTTTTAAATACCCAAGGTTTTAGCGTCAAAAAACTCTACTATTTAAACCTTTTTTTTCTCTTTCCTATTACAAAACCCCAGCTACAGCATTTTATGTATGTTTTTAAAAAATACAGACAATATGCAAAGTAAAAAACACTTTAAAAAAATAAGAAATAAGAAAATAAAAAGGAGGAACACTGCAGCAGCTGTTGGCCCTACAGGCAGGGCCCCTTTTCAATTCATCCCACTAACAAACTTTGACCAACCCAATTTCAATGCCCAAACCCAAAAGCAAGTCCCCCCTCAAACCACCCCTCCCAATCATGATTATCCAACCTTTAAATTGAAAAATACCCAAATCCTAGCCTCAATAACCCAACTAGGGAGCTGTTCCACCTCTAAACCCTATTTCCAAACCAATACTTTCCTATTCCTTTTTAAAACTAAACTTTCTAATTTTAAAACCATTACCGGGGGTTTTCTCTTGGAGAGATATCCCAAAACCTTTTTAATTCCCCTTTATTAATACCTAAATCTTCCCCTTTTCAAACCCGAAGGTTCCCCCATTCTTGCAACAATAATTAAATTAATCTTCAATTTTCTTCATAAAAAATTTTTTAAGGAAATTAATTAGATCTTTTTAATTTTTTTCTCTTTTTTCCTTCTTAAAGGGACCAAATTAACTAAAACTATGGGCTTATTAATTTAAAATCATCACCTTGCTTCTGTTTATAACTTTTATATAAACCATTTAAATTTTGCCTTTTTTAAATTTAAAACTTAGGCATTCTGCGGTTTTATTGCTCTTTCCATAACCCCCAACCTTTTTTTCCCAATCTTTGGCAAAAGTTCTCCCAATTTAATTTAATTTATAAGGGGCTAGGTTTAGGGGACACTCCCGGGGCTTCAGAACCTTGCTTTTACCCCTACTTTAAAACTGCATCTGCCACTTTTCTGCCCAAAAGAGTAGAGTTTGTCTAAATCCCCCTGAAGTTCCCAAAACATCTCCCTTTGAATCAATTATCCTACCTATCTTCGTGTCAGGGCAAATTTTTGCTAAAAATCACTAGTAATTCCTTCATCAAATCTTTAAATATATTTAAAAACAAAAGGGGCCCAAGACTGATCCTGTGGAACGCCATTTGTTAAGTTTCCCCACTGGGTTTTTAAACCCCCAATTTTAGGACACTCTTGTTTCCCTTTGCCCTGGGGGCCATGATTCGATCCCGAGGCACTTTTCCCCCAAGGGCCCTGAGCGGGCTTTTCCCTTCAACAGTCTTTGGTGGGGGAACCCCCTATAAAATTTCCCCCCCCCCTTACTAAAAATCTAAGTAAATAAAATCAAATTTTTTAAATTCGGGGGTCCACACCTAAAAAAGCTTTACGGAAAAAAAAGTTAAAAAATTTTAGTTAGAAAAGGGACCCCTTTCTTGTGAATCCGGGCTGAGTATCATTAACCCAACCCCTTTTGCTTATCGAGAGGGGCTTTTTTTAAAATTTTGAGCTATAATTGACTCTAGAAAAATTTGCCTCCCAATTGAGGTCGGCTTTTGGGGGCGGTAATTTGAGGGTAACGACTTGCCCCCCTGTTTTAAAAATGGGGAAAAATTAGCCATTTTCCCCACAATCAACACTACCCCTTTGTTTGAAGAGAAAAATTTTAAAAATATTGGGTTAAGGTTCACAACTTCCATTTTGCTTTCCTTTGGGCCCCTTGAAAAAACCTAAACGGGAAACCCGGGTTGACTTTTTTTTTTGGGGTTTCTTTTTTGGGGCTATTTTGCTTCAAAACCCAAATTTCACTAGTGATTGATTTTAACAAAATTTAAAATTTTTCTTCGGGCCCCCCCCTAAAAAATTTTAATTACCGGAACACTACTAGTTTTCCTGTGTAAAAACCGAGAGAAAATAATTTTTTAAAAATGGGAGCACATTCTTCTCTTTGTCAGTAAAATCCCATTTGTTTTTTTTTTAAAAGGGGGCCTATCTTTTCTTGACTTTTGTTCTATTTTAAACCCGGAAAAAAACTTTTTGGGTTAGTTTTAGAATCCCCCAGCATCTTTAATTTTTGCCCGTTTAGCTTTTTTTATCCCCCCCTTTTTAAAGTCCCTCTTATTTTCAATATACTGAATTTATAAATACCCTCGCCCTTTTTGATACGCCCAAAAAATTCCTTTCTTTGCCCTAGTAGATATTTCCCGCCCAAAAAATTTTACCCCTTTTGGGGCATTTCTATTTTATCAAAAAACTTTTTTAAGGGGTAAAAAGTTCTTTGAGGGAGCATGTAAATTGGGTTTAGAAAACTTTCATATTGAAAGCTCTCTTCGTTAAACCCCCTCAACAGATGAAAAGTGTTCTCTAAAGCCATCGTAAATTGCTAAACGAAAAATCTGGGAAAGTTTTGAGTTAACCCTACTTATACTTCCCCCCAATTTTTAAAAGTAATTGATTTGTGGTCGCAGCCCCCTTTTTTTCCCGAAACTTTTAAATTATTTAAAAAAGGGATTCATTGGTTTTCCCGAACAAAATCAAGCAGGGTTTTTAACCCCCTTGTAGGTTTTTGTCACAAACTTTTCTTAGGGAAAAAAATCCTGAACTACTTTAAGAAGTCCCTATGAAATTCCAAATTTTCCCCTCAAAATTCCAATCAATATGGGCTAAAATTAAAGTCTCCCAAATTATCATTTATCGTGCCCCTTTTGGGCCCCAAAACCTTTCCTCCCCCTAGTAGTCCCTTTCCCCGGGGGCCCTATTAAAATTTTGGGGGGACCCGGTTTTATCACACCCGTTTAATAAACCCTGTCCCTGTGACAGTAATATTAGTTAAAATTATATTCATCAGGGAAATAAATAATTGTTTTAAATTTCTGGAAAAAACCCTTTAATTTCCCGTGTAAAAACTGACAAAAAATTTGTCATTAAAAATAAAACAAATTTCCAGTTTTATTTAAACCTCAGCGTCCATTCCCAGATTTCAGAGGTTACTTTTTCCCTTTACCTTTTGTTTCCCGGGTGGAAAAAAATGGAAAAAAAATCCCCACACAATGGCAACAAGTTATAAGGGGGGGGGAAACCAAACAAGGGACCTCCCAAAAACTATTTTAGAACCCCCAATACGAAAACAGGGTTTTTTACGACAAAGGGAAAGCCTGGGTCCCAAAAACCCTAAATTTACACAACCACTTGATAAAAATACAGAAACTCAAGACTTTTTTGCCACAGAAGACCCAAAACCAATACCCAAAAATCCCGGAATAAGAAATAAGAACATAAGAAAGTAGGAACACTGCAAAGGCCTACTTGGGCCCCCCAAAGGGGCGGTCCTTATCAAAACGACATCCCACCAAACTACTCAAAAATAACTCCCGTACCCAATTTACACCAATCAAACCCAGCCACCCCCCACTTTATATATTTGGGAACTAAAATTTCATTTCATAAAGTTTTGAATTAGTTTCAAAATTTTGTCCTTGTTTTTTTCTTTTAAAAAACTAAGAAAGGAGGAACACTGCAGCGGCCTGTTGGCCCCTATAGGCAGGTCCTTTACAAAGCATCCCACTAAAAAACATTTGACCAACCCCCAAATTTTTAAAGTACCCAAGAAATAAGCTCTGATGGTTTAAGTCCCCCCTCAAAACCAACCCCTCCCACCAGTATTTATCCAACCTAAATTTGGGAAAATAAACCAAACCCCCCCCCAAAATTTTCCAAACCACAATAACCCAAAATAATAGTCTGTTCCACTCATTACTACCCTTTTTTTCCAAACCAATACTTTTTCCCATGTCCTTTTTTAAAACAAACCCTTTTCTAATTTAAATTTCCTTTTCTGCGGGGGTTTTCCCCTTTGGGGAGAAAACCTCAAGGGCCTTGTTAAAATCCCCTTTATTTAATACATAGGGGAAAATAGAAAGGAGGAACCCCCTGCAACAGGCTTGTTGGCCCCTACAGGGGAGGGGCTTTTGCAAAATTTATCCCACTAACAAACATTTTTCCAACCCAATACCCCCTTTTTCCACTTATACACTTCGATCAGGTCTCCCCCATTCTTCGTCTAACAAAAGGGAAAGTAATTAAGAGTCTTCAATAATTTCTTCATAAGGGGAAAAATTTCTAATGCAAAGTATTTAAAATTTTGTCTCCTAAATGAAAAACTTTAACGAATTTATGCCATTTTTGTAATATAAGACCCGAATTTTGGGTGCATAATCTAGGGGAGGCCTTTCTAATGAGGGTTTTAAAAAACTGCACATTTACCTCTGGAAATTCTGGGTTTTTTACCCCTTTTTTGATATAAAACCCAGTAATTATTTTTTAAAACCTTTAAACTTTTTTAAATCTATTTAAATTTCCCCCTTTTTTACACAAACCTTTCTTTTTTGTAAAAAACATGGGTTTTCACTCTTGAAAAATATTTACTCAAAACTACATAAAAAATTTTATATTTTAAATTACCCCTTTTAGCATAAAAATTCCCAATTTTCCCTCCCGCAATTCTGATAAAAAAATTTGAAAAAACCATGAATTTTTTGCTAAAAAATTTTTTCAGGTTTGTCTGAAAAGTGTTTTTAAATGCTAAAAAAACGTCGAAATATGCAGTTTTTAAAAAATCATTTTAAACCCCATTTTTTGAAATTTTTTTAATGCTTCAGTTTTTTTCCCAAAATTTCAAGGGAATTTCATATATTTCATATATTTTTTAAAAATACCAAAAGCATTGAAAAAATCGAAAAATATGGTAAAATGATGTTTTACTGCATATTTCGACGATTTTTAGCATTTAGAACACTTTTCAGACAAACCTGATATTTTAGCTAAAATTCATGGATTTTCAAACTTTTTTATCAGAATTGCTGATGGAATTGAATTTTATGCTGAAAGTAACTTAAATATGACATTTTAGTGTAGTATTGAGTCAATATATATTTCAAGTGTGAAAATCCATGTATTTTAGCTAAAAAGAAAGGTTTGTGTGAAAAGTGCTCAAAATCCTCCAAATCGTCGTTCGAAATATGCAGTAAAGTATCATTTTACCATATTTTTCGATTTTTTCAATGCTTTTGGTATTTTTAAAAAATATATGAAATATATGAAATGCTTGAAATATATGAAATAGCTGAAGCATTGAAAAAATCGAAAAATATGGTAAAATGATGTTTTACTGCATATTTCGACGATTTATAGCATTTAGAACACTTTTCAGACAAACCTGATATTTTAGCTAAAATTCATGGATTTTCAAACTTCTTTATCAGAATTGCTAGAAGTGCTCTAAATGCTCGAAATCGTCGAAATATGCGGCAAAACATCATTTTACCATATTTTTCGATTTTTTCAATGCTTTTGATATTTTTAAAAAAGATATGAAATATATGAAATACAATGAAGCATTGAAAAAAAATCGAAAAATATGGTAAAATGATGTTTTACTGCATATTTCGACGATTTATAGCATTTAGAACACTTTTCAGACAAACCTGATATTTTAGCTAAAATTCATGGATTTTCAAACTTCTTTATCAGAATTGCTAGAAGTGCTCTAAATGCTCGAAATCGTCGAAATATGCAGCAAAACATCATTTTACCATATTTTTCGTTTTTTTCAATGCTTCACGTATTTTTAAAAATAGCAAAAGCATTGAAAAAATCGAAAAATATGGTAAAATGATGTTTTACTGCATATTTCGACGATTTATAGCATTTAGAACACTTTCCAGACAAACCTGATATTTTAGCTAAAATTCATGGATTTTCAAACTTCTTTATCAGAATTGCTAGAAGTGCTCTAAATGCTCGAAATCGCCGAAATATGCGGCAAAACATCATTTTACCATATTTTTCGATTTTTTCAATGCTTCAGCTATTTCATATATATCAAGCATTTCATATATTTCATATATATTTTAAAAATACCAAAAGCATTGAAAAAATCGAAAAATATGGTTTTACTGCATATTTCGACGATTTGGAGGATTTTGAGCACTTTTCACACAAACCTTTCTTTTTAGCTAAAATACATGGATTTTCACACTTGAAATATATATTGACTCAATACTACACTAAAATGTCATATTTAAGTTACTTTCAGCATAAAATTCAATTCCATCAGCAATTCTGATAAAAAAGTTTGAAAATCCATGAATTTTAGCTAAAATATCAGGTTTGTCTGAAAAGTGTTCTAAATGCTAAAAATCGTCGAAATATGCAGTAAAACATCATTTTACCATATTTTTCGATTTTTTCAATGCTTTTGGTATTTTTAAAAAATATATGAAATATATGAAATGCTTGAAATATATGAAATAGCTGAAGCATTGAAAAAATCGAAAAATATGGTAAAATGATGTTTTACTGCATATTTCGACGATTTTTAGCATTTAGAACACTTTTCAGACGAAACTAATATTTTAGCTAAAATTCATGGATTTTCTAACTTTTTTTATCAGAATTGCTGATGGAATTGAATTTTATGCTGAAAGTAACTTAAATATGAAAATCCATGTATTTTAGCTAAAAAGAAAGGTTTGTGTGAAAAGTGCTCAAAATCCTCCAAATCGTCGAAATATGCAGTAAAACATCATTTTACCATGTTTTTCGATTTTTTCAATGCTTTTGGTATTTTTAAAAAATACATGAAATATATGAAATGCTTGAAATATATGAAATAGCTGAAGCATTGAAAAAATCGAAAAATAGGGTAAAATGATGTTTTACTGCATATTTCGACGATTTTTAGCATTTACAACACTTTTCAGACAAACCTGATATTTTAGCTAAAATTCATGGATTTTCAAACTTTTTTATCAGAATTGCTAGAAGTGCTCTAAATGCTCGAAATCGTCGAAATATGCGGCAAAACATCATTTTACCATATTTTTCGATTTTTTCAATGCTTCAGCTATTTCAGTTATTTCAAGCATTTCATATATTTCATATATTTTTAAAAATACCAAAAGCATTGAAAAAATCGAAAAATATGGTAAAATGATGTTTTACTGCATATTTCGACGATTTTTAGCATTTAGAACACTTTTCAGACGAAACTAATATTTTAGCTAAAATTCATGGATTTTCTAACTTTTTTTATCAGAATTGCTGATGGAATTGAATTTTATGCTGAAAGTAACTTAAATATGAAAATCCATGTATTTTAGCTAAAAAGAAAGGTTTCTGTGAAAAGTGCTCAAAATCCTCCAAATCGTCGAAATAGGCAGTAAAACATCATTTTACCATATTTTCGGTTTTTTCAATGCTTCATTTTATTTCGTATATTTCAGGCATGTCATATATTTCATATATTTTTTAAAAATACCAAAAGCATTGAAAAAATCGAAAAATATGGTAAAATGATGTTTTACTGCATATTTCGACGATTTGGAGGATTTTGAGCACTTTTCACACAAATCTTTCTTTTTAGCTAAAATACATGGATTTTCACACTTGAAATATATATTGACTCAATACTACACTAAAATGTCATATTTAAGTTACTTTCAGCGTAAAATTCAATTCCATCAGCAATTCTGATAAAAAAATTTGAAAATCCATGAATTTTAGCTAAAATATCAGGTTTGTCTGAAAAGTGTTTAGAGGTGACCTGCTCAGACGTGACCTGTACTTAGCTCAGACGTGACCTGTACTTAGATCCAGAGGAAACCTGTACTTAGCTCAGAGGTGACCTGTATTTAGCTCAGTGATGACTTACATATGCACATCAGAGCTTATTTCTTATGTAGCATTGAAAATTGGGTTGGGCAAATGTTTTGTTATTGGGATGAATTGTAAAGGACCTGCCTAGTATAGGCCAACAGGCCTCCTGCACTGTTCTTCCTTTCTTATGTTCTTAGTATGGGCCAACAGGCCTACTGCAGTGTTCCACCTCAATTCTCATGTTTCTCTTTTGTGTTTTGCTATAGTATATTTTTCTTTTTTTATTACAGATCTCTTTTAAATGATCTTAGTGCTGTATCATCATTGAAGCTAAAACACTGTGTAGTTTTGAAAATTTGTTAGATAAATACAAGAGTGTGAGTTAGACCTGAATAGCTTGCGATTGTAGGTCAGATTCTGTGCTCCTTGTTTTAGTGGATATGAGCTGTAACTGACTAAGTAGAGTCAATGGCATTAGACAGAAAGTGACTAGGTCTTCCTCTCGTGGGCCACTAGGCCTGCTACAATGCTCTACTATAATGTTAGATTTATTGGCAAAATACTTGGAAAATTCAAAGACGTCATTAATGAGACTCTTATTGAGAAAATCTGTCACTAAAAGCTTTGTGTCGGTTATCAATATTAATGAATACAAACTGACATCATGCTTTGATACATTTGATCATTGTTTCTGTATTTCATATCGAGAATGATGAAGTATCAATCAAGAATCCATAAATAATTGTGAATTGTGTTTGTGCCACATCTCGAAGACTTCTGCCAAAAGTAGAAGATTTTTGGAAAAACGTTAACAGAAGTGCAATTGTTTTCTGCAAATATAACTTTTTTGAGAGTATTTTTTAGTACATATCTTGAAGGGCAAATTTCAAATTTCCATAGTTTTAGTTTATCTTCGACTTCAAATGATGCTCTTTTTCTCGTCCAAAGCCCAAAAACCTTGAAATTGATATCCTCTTGAAGATTTGGGAAGCCCCATTGAAAAAAAGGGCAAGAAATTCCCTATGAGCCTTCAGTAAACAGTTTTTCGTTTTAAGACATTCACCTAATATTATCTCACTGACAGTTATTTCAAAAGGCATGATTACAGAAAAAAATAAAGACTAGCATTCGTTCCTTTAGAACATAAGAAATAAGAACATCGAACTAAAAGGGGGAAACTGCAGCGGTTTTTTTGGCCCATATAGGCGGTCCTTTAAAATTCATCCCACTAAAAAAACATTTGACCTACCCAATTTTTAATGCTACCCAAAAAAATAAGCTCTGATGTGAAAGTCCCACTCAAATCCAACCATTTTCATGTATTTATCCAACCAAAATTTTAAAAACCCCCAAAAGTCCTAGCCTCAATAACCCCAACTGGGTAGACTGTTCCACTCATCTACTCCCCCTATTTCCAAAAGAACATAAGAAATAAAAAAGGGAGGACATGCAGGGGCCCTGTTGGGTCATACTCGGGGCCCTTTACAACCCATCCCCTAAAAGCATTTGCCAAATCCAATTTTAAATGCCCCCTTTAAAAAAATAAGGTTGATATCTCTATCACTCTTTTGAAAGAGCCATAAAAATCAAGAGGTTTTTCTGTACTAAGTGCATTGTTTGCAGGTCTGGTATAAATTGAGAGGTTGGGAAAGAAGGGACTCACGGCAAAGTTAGGAAACTTTTTTCGAAACGTACGCCTTACAGAGGCTTCTTCATCAAATTTAAGAAAGTAGGCAGGAAAAAAAGTTCCAAAGAAATGTAGGACAGAAAGGTACTAAGTAATTTTTAGCGACAAAAAGGGCCCCCTAAGTAATGTAGCGACGAAAAGGTCCCTAAGTAATGTAGCAAAAGAAAAGGACCTAAGTATGTGCGAAGGAAGGTCCCTAAGTAATGTAGCGCAGATAGGTACCTAAGTAATGTAGCAACAAAAAGGTACCAAAGTAATGTAGCGACAGAATGGTACCTAAAAATTTTCGAAGAAAGGTACCTAAGTAATGTAGGACAAAAAAGTACCTAAGTAATGTAGCGCAAAAAGGCCCAAAAGTATTATAGCGACAGAAAGGTATCAAAAGTATCAGGAAGAAAATACCTAAGAAATGTAGCGACAGAAAGGTCCTAGTAATGTGCGACAAAAAGGTCCCTAAGTAATGTAGGGAAAAAAGGTACCTAAGTAATGAGCGCAGAAAGGACCTAAGAAATGTAGCGACAGAAAGGTCCCTAAGTAAATGTGGACGGGAAAGGTACCTAAGTAAGTAGCGACAGAAAGGACCTAAGAAAGTAGCAACAGAAAAGGTCCCAAGTAATGTAGCGACAAAATGGTACAAATTTAATGTAGCGACAGAAAGGTCCCTTGTAAATGTAGCGACGAAAGGTACTAAGTAATATGCGACAGAAAATCCCAAAAGTAAGTAGCGACAGAAAGTACCAAGTAATGTAGGACAAAAAAGTCCCTATGTAATGAGCGACAGAAAAGTACCTAGAAAGAGCGACAAAAAAAGTCCCTAAGTTATGTAGGACAAAAGTACCTAGTATGTAGCGCAGAAAGGTACTAAAAATGTAGCGACAAAAAGGTCCTAATTTGTAGCGACGAAAGGAAACCTAAGTTTAGCGACGAAAGGTCCAAATTAATGTACCCCGGGAAAGGTATAATTAATGTACCCACAAAAAAGGTCCCTAATTTGTAGCCACAAAAAAAGGTACCTAATTAAGAGCCACGGAAGGTACCAATTAAGGGCCAAAGTTTCTTAAATTTAAATGTAGCGATAAAAGGGTACGAAATTTAAATGTAGTACGACAGGTACCTATTAAAGGAAAGGCAGAAAGGACCAAATTTATAAACCCACGGAAGGTCCTAAAAAATTAGCCACGAAAGGTACCAAATTTAAATGTACCCCGGGAAAGGGGTCCCAAATTATATAGTCACAGAAAGGTACCTAATTAATGTAGCGACGGAAGGTTCTTAATTATGTAGCGATAAAAGGTCCCAATTAATGTAGCGCAGAAAGGTCCAATTAATGTAGTGACAAAAAGGTACTAATTAATTTTGCGCAGAAAGGTACCAAATTTAATGTAGCTACAGAAAGGTCCAAATTTTAATGTGGTGACAAATGGTACCTAATTAACGTAACGACAAAAAGGTACCTAGTTAATGTAGCGACAGAAGGAAACCTAATAATGTAGTTAAGAAGGTACCTAATTAATGTTGCGACAGAAAGGTACCTAATAATGTGCGACAGAAAGTAATATTAATGTAGGACGGAAAGGAAACAAATTAATTGTAGGCGAAAGGCCCTAATTAATGTAGCAAAGAAAAGTACCTAATTTGTAGCAAAGGGTACCTAATTAATATGCGACAGAAAGGTAAACAATTTAAAAAGTAGTGACAGAAAGGTACCTAATTTTTGTAGTGCAGAAAGGTACCTAATTATTGTAGTGACAGAAAAGGTGCCTAATTAATGTAGCGCAGATATGGTACCTAATTTATATAGCTACAGAAAGGTGACTAATTAATGTTGGACAGAATGGTGCCTATTAATGTAGCGACAGAATGGTACTAATTAATGTAGGACAGAAGTAACTAATTAATGTGCGACAGAAAGGTAAGTAATTAATGTAGTGACAGCAAGGTATCTCATTAATGTTGCGATAAAAGTACCTAATTTAAGTAGCGACAAAAAGGTACCTAATTAATTAGCGACAGAAAGGTCCTAATTAATGAAGCGAAGAAAGGTACCTAATTAATGGCGAAGAAAGTAATAAATTAATGTGTAGACAGAAGGTGCCTAATTAATGTAGCGAACAGTAAGGTACTAATTATTGTGGACAGAAGATACTAATGATCGTTGCAGAAGAAAGGTACCTAATTAATGTGTGACAGAAAGGTACCTAATTAATGTAGCGACAGAATGTACTAATTATGTAGCGACAGAGAGGTACTAATTAACGTACGACAGAAGGTACTAATTAATGTCGAAGGAGAAAGTTACTATCTAATGTAGTGAGAGAAGTACCTAATTAATGTAGCGACAGAAAGGTACCTAAGTAATGTAGCGCAGAAAGTACTAAGTAAAGGTAGCGACTAAAAGGTACCTAAGTATGTAGCGACGAAAGGTACATAAGTAATGTAGCGACAGAAAGGTACCTAAGTAATGTGCGACAGGAGGTACCTATAATGTAGCGACAGAAGGTACTAAGTAAGTAGGACAGAAAGGTACCTAAGTATGTAGCGACAGAAAGGGTAGCTAGTAATGTAGCGACAGAAAGGTACCTAAGTAATGTAGCGACAGAAAGGTACTAAAAGTAATATAGCGACAGAAAGTACCTAAGTAATGTGTACAGAAAGGTACCTAAGTAAGGTAGCGACGAAAGGTACCAAGTAATGTAGCACAGAAAGCGTACCTAAGTAATGTAGCGACAGAAGACGTACCTAGTAATATAGCGACAGGAAAAGTACCAAGTATGTAGCGACGAAGGTACCTAAGTAATGTAAGTGACAGAAAGGTACCTAAGTAAGGTAGCGACAAAGGTACTAAGTATGTAGCGACAGAAGGTACCTAAGTAATGTAGCGACGAAAGGTTACCTAAGTAATATGCGACAGAAAAGTACTAGTATGTAGCGACAGAAAGTTCCTAAGTAATGTAGCGACAGAAAGGTACCTAAGTAATGTAGCGACAGAAAGGTACCTAAGTAATGTAGCGACAGAAAGGTACCTAAGTAATGTAGCGAAAGAAAAGGACCTAAGTAATGTAGCGACAGGAAGGTACCTAAGTAATGTAGCGACAGATAGGTACCTAAGTAATGTAGCAACAGAAAGGTACCTAAGTAATGTAGCGACAGAATGGTACCTAAGTAATGTAGCGACAGAAAGGTACCTAAGTAATGTAGCGACAGAAAAATACCTAAGTAATGTAGCGACAGAAAGGTACCTAAGTAATATAGCGACAGAAAGGTATCTAAGTAATGTAGCGACAGAAAAGTACCTAAGTAATGTAGCGACAGAAAGGTACTAAGTAATGTAGCGACAGAAAGGTACCTAAGCTAATGTAGCGACAGAAAGGTACCTAAGTAATGTAGCGACAGAAAAGGTACTAATTATTGTAGTGACAGAAGATACCTAATGATGTTGCGACAGAAAGGTACTAATTAATGTAGTGACAGAAAAGGTACTAATAATGTAGCGACAGAATGGTACCTAATTAATGTAGCGACAGAGAGGTACCTAATGTAATGTAGCGACAGAAAGGTACTTAAGTTAATGTGAGAGAAAGTACTATTATGTAGTGAGAGAATGGTACCTAATTAATGTAGCGATAGAGAGGTACCTAATTAATGTAGCTACAGAATGGTACCTAATTAATGTAGCGACAGAATGGTACCTAATTTATGTAGCAATAGAAAGGTACTAATAATGTAGCGACAGATGGTACCTAATAATGTAGCGACAGAATGGTATCTAAGTTAATGTAGCGACAGAAAGATACCTAATTGATGTAGTCGACAGAAAGGTACCTAATTAATGTAGCGACAAAATGTACCTAATTAATGTAGCGACAAAAAGGTACTAATTAATGTAGCGACAGAAAGTCCTAAATGAATGTAGTGACTGAGAGGTAACTAATTATGTAGCGACAGAAAGGTAACTAATAATGTAGCGACAGAAAGGTACTAAGTAATGTAGCGACAGGAAGGTACCTAAGTAATGTAGCGACAGAAAGGTACCTAAGTAATGTAGCGACAGAAAGGTACCTAAGTAATGTAGCGACAGAAAGGTACCTAAGTAATGTAGCGGCAGAAAGGTACCTAAGTAATGTAGCGACAGAAAGGTACCTAAGTAATGTAGCGACAGAAAGGTACTAAGTAATGTAGCGACAGAAGTACCTAATATGTGCACAGATAGGATAAGTAGTAGCACAGAAAGGTACCTAAGTAATGTAGCGACGAATGGTACCTAAGTAATGTAGCCGACAGAAAGGTACCTAATTAATGTGCGACAGAAAGTACCTAAGTAATGTAGCGACAGAAAGGTACCTAAGTAATATAGTGACAGAAGGTATCTAAGTAATGCAGCGACAGAAAAGTACCTAAGTAATGTAGCGACAGAAAGGTACCTAAGTAATGTAGCGACAGAAAGGTACCTAAGTAATGTAGGGACAGAAAGGTACCTAAGTAATGTAGCGACAGAAAGGTACCTAATAATGTAGCGACAGAAAGGTACCTAATGTAATGTAGGGACAGGAAGGTACCTAAGTAATGTAGCGACAGAAAGGTACACTAAGTAATGTAGCAACAGAAAGGTACCTAAGTAATGTAGCGACAGAATGGTACCTAAGTAATGTAGCGACAGAAAGGTACCTAGTTAATGTAGCGACAGAAAGGTACACTAATAATTAGCGACAGAAAAGTACAAGTATGTAGGACAGAAAGTACCTAATGTAATGTAGCGACAGAAAAGTTACCTATTAATGTAGTGACAGAAAGTACCTAAGTAATGTAGCGACAGAAAAGACCTAAGTTTATGTAGCGACAGAAAAGTACCTAAGTAATGTAGCGACAGAAAGGTACTAAGTAATGTAGCGAAGAAAGGTACCTAATGTAATGTAGCGAAGAAGGTACCTAAGTAATGTAGCACAGAAAGGTCTAATTAATGTAGCCACGAAGGTACCTAATTAATGTAGCCACAAAAGGTACCTAATTAATGTAGCACGGAAAGGTACCTAATTAATGTAGCCACGGAAGGTACCTAATTAATGTAGCGACAGAAAGGTTTTAATTAATGTTAGCGACTGAAAGGTACGTAATTAATGTAGCTACAGTAGGTACCTAATTAATGTAGTGACAGAAAGGTACCTAATTAATGTTGCGACAGAAAGGTACCTAATTAATGTAGCACGGAAGGTACCTAATAATTAGTCACAGAAAGGTACCTAATTAATGTAGCGACAGAAGGTTCTTAATTATGTAGCGACTGAAAGGTACCTAATTAATGTAGCGACAGAAAGGTACCTAATTAATGTAGTGACAGAAAGGTACCTAATTAATGTTGCGACAGAAAGGTACCTAATTAATGTAGCACGAAAGGTCAATTATGTGTGACAGATGGTACCTAATTACGTAAGCGACAGAAAGGTACCTAGTTAATGTAGCGACAGAAAGGTACCTAATTAATGTAGTTACAGAAAGGTACCTAATTAATGTTGCGACAGAAAGGTACCTAATTAATGTAGCGACAGAAAGGTAACTAATTAATGTAGTGACGAGAAAGGATAACTAATAATGTAGCGGCAGAAAGGCACCTAATTAATGTAGCGACAGAAAAGTACCTAATTAATGTAGCAACAGAAAGGTACCTAATTAATATAGCGACAGAAAGGTACTAATTAAGTAGTGACAGAAAGGTACCTAATTATTGTAGTGACAGAAAGGTACCTAATTATTGTAGTGACAGAAGTTGCCTAATAATGTAGCGACAGGATAGGTACCTAATAATATAGCTACAGAAAGGTGCCTAATTAATGTAGTGACAGAATGGTGCCTAATTAATGTAGCGACAGAATGGTACCTAATTAATGTAGCGACAGAAAGGTAACTAATTAATGTAGCGACAGAAAGGTAAGTAAGTAATGTAGCACAGCAAAGGTATCTCATTAATGTTGCGATAAAAATGTACCTAATTTAAGTAGCGACAAAAAGGTACCTAATTAATGTGCGACAGAATGGTACCTAATTAATGAGCGACAGAAAGGTACCTAATTAATGTTAGCGACAGAAAGGTAACTAATTAATGTAGTGACAGAAAGGTGCCTAATTAATGTAGCGACAGAAAAGGTACCTAATTATGTAGTGACAGAAAGATACCTAATGATGTAGCGACAGAAAGGTACCTAATTAATGTAGTGAAGAAAGGTACCTAATTAATGTAGCGACAGAATGGTACCTAATTAATGTAGCGACAGAGAGGTACCTAATTATACGTAGCGACAGAAAGGTACCTAATTAATGTGAGAGAAGTTACCTAATTAATGTAGGAGAGAAGGTACCTAATAATTAGCGACAGAAAGGTACTAAGTAATGTAGCGACAGAAAGTACCTAAGTAATGTAGCGACAGAAAGGTACCTAAGTAATGTAGCGACAGAAAGGTACTAAGTAATGTAGCGACAGAAAGGTACTAAGTAATGTAGCGACAGGAAGGTACCTAAGTATTGTAGCGACAGAAAGTACCTAAGAATGTTAGCGACAGAAAGGTCCTAATGTATGTAGGACAGAAAGGTACCTAAGTAATGTAGCGACAGAAAGGTACCTAAGTAATGTAGCGACAGAAGGTACCTAAGTAATATAGCGACAGAAAAGTACTAAGTAATGTATGTGACAGAAGAGTACCTAAGTAAGTAGTGAGATAAGGTACCTAAGTAATGTAGCGACAGAAGGTACCTAAGTTATGTAGCGACAGAACGTACCTAAGTAATTAGCGACAGAAAAGTACCTAAGTAATGTAGGACAGAAAGGTACTAAGTAATGTAGTGACAGAAAGGTACCTAAGTAAGGTAGCGACAGAAAGGTAACTAAGTAATGTAGCGACAGAAAGGTACTAAGTAATGTAGCGACAGAAAGGTACCTAAGTAATATAGCGACAGAAAGTACCTAGTAATGTAGCGACAGAAAAGTTCCTAAGTAATGTAGCGACAGAAAGGTACTAAGTAATGTAGCGACAGAAAGTACCTAAGTATGTAGCGACAGAAAGGTTACTAAGTAATGTAGCGACAGAAAAGGTAACCTAAGAATGTAGCGACAGAAGGTACCTAAGTAATGTATCGACAGATAGGTACCTAAGTTATGTAGCAACAGAAAGGTACCTAAATGTGTAGCGACAGAATGGTACCTAGTAATGTAGCGACAGAAAGGTACCTAAGTATTGTAGCGACAGAAATACCTAAGTAATGTAGCGACAGGAAGGTACCTAAGTAATATAGCGACAGAAAGGTATCTAATTAATGAGCGACAGGAAAGTACCTATGTAATGTAGCGACAGAAAGGTACCTAAGTAATGTAGCGACAGAAGGTACCTAAGCAATGTAGCGACAGAAAGGTACTAATAATGTAGCGACAGAAAGGTACCTAATTATTGTAGTGACGAAAGATAACTAAATGATGTTGCGACAGAAGGTGCCTAATTAATGTAGCTGACAGAAAGGTACCTAATTAATGTAGCGACAGAAGATACCTAATTAATGTAGCGACAGAGAAGGTACCTAATTAATGTAGCGACGAAGGTACTAATAATGTGAGAGATGTACCTTATGTAGTGAGAGAAGGTACCTAATTAATGTAGCGATCAGAGAGGTACTAATTAATGTAGCTACAGAAATGGTAACTAATTAATGTAGCGACAGAATGGTACCTAATTATGTAGCAATAGAAAGGTAACTAATAATGTAGCGACAGAAATGGTACCTAATTAATGTAGCGACAGAAATGGTATCTAATTAATGTAGCGACAGAAAGATACCTAATGAATGTAGTGACAGAAAGGTACCTAATAATGTAGCGACAAAAAGTACCTAATTAATGTAGCGACAAAAGGGTACTAATTAATGTAGCGACAGAAAGATGCTAATATGTAGCTGACTGAGAGGTAACTAATTAATGTAGCGACAGAAAGGTAACTAATTAATGTAGCGACAGAAAGTACCTAAGTAATGTAGCGACAGGAAGTACCTAAGTAATGTAGCGACGAAAAGGTACCTAAGTAATGTAGCGACAGAAAGGTAACCTAAGTAATGTAGCGACAGAAAGGTACCTAAGTAATGTAGCGACAGAATGTACCTAAGTAATGTAGCGACAGAAAGGTACCTAAGTAATGTAGCGAAAGAAAGGTACCTAAGTAATGTAGCGACAGGAAGGTACCTAAGTAATGTAGCGACAGATAGGTACCTAAGTAATGTAGCGACAGAAAGGTACCTAAGTAATGTAGCAACAGAAGGTACCTAAGTAATGTAGCGACAGAATGGTACCTAAGTAATGTAGCGACAGAAAGGTACCTAAGTAATGTAGCGACAGAAAGGTACATAAGTAATATAGCGACAGAAAAGTACCTAAGTATGTAGCGACAGAAAGTACTAAGTAATGTAGCGACGGAAAGGTACTAATAATGTAGCGACAGAAAGGTACCTAAGTAATGTAGCGACAGAAAGGTACCTAAGTAATGTAGCGACAGAAGGATACTAAGTAATGGTAGCGACAGAAAGGTACCTAAGTAATGTAGCGACAGAATGGTACCTAAGAATGTAGCGACAGAAAGGTACTTAAGTAATGTAGCGACAGAAAGGTACCTAAGTAAGTAGCGACAGAAAGGTACCTAAGTAATGTAGCGACAGAAAGGTACCTAAGTAATGTAGCGACAGAAGGTACCTAAGTAATTGTAGCGACAGAATGGTACCTAAGTAATGGTAGCGACAGAAAGGTACTAAGTAATGTAGCGACAGAAGGTACCTAAGTAATGTAGCGACAGAAAGGTACCTAAGTAATGTAGCGACAGAAAGGTACCTAAGTAAGGTAGCGACAGAAAGGTACCTAAGTAATGTAGCGATAGAAAGGTACCTAAGTAATGTAGCGACAGAAAAGGTACCTAAGTAATGTAGCGACAGAAGGTACCTAAGTAATGTAGCGATAGAAAGGTACCTAAGTAATGTAGCGACAGAAAGGTACCTAAGTAATGTAGGGACGAAAGGTAACCTAAGTAATGTAGCGACAGAAAGGTACCTAAGTAATATAGCGACAGAAAAGTACCTAAGTAATGTAGCGACAGAAAAGTACCTAAGTAATGTAGCACGAAAGGTAACCTAAGTAATGTAGCGACAGAATGGTACCTAAGTAATGTAGCGACAGAAAGGTACCTAAGTAATGTAGCGACAGAAGGTACCTAAGTAATATAGCGACAGAAAGTACCTAAGTAATGTAGCGACAGAAAGTACCTAAGTAATGTAGCGACGAAAGGTACTAAGTAATGTAGCGACAGAAAGGTACTAAGTAATGTAGCGACAGAAAGGTACCTAAGTAATGTAGCGACAGAATAGATACCTAAGTAAGGTAGCGACAGAAAGGTACCTAAGTAATGTAGCGACAGAAGGTACCTAAGTAATGTAGCGACAGAAAGGTACCTAAGTAATGTAGCGACAGAAAGGTACCTAAGTAATGTAGCGACAGAAAGGTACCTAAGTAATGTAGCGACAGAAAGGTACCTAAGTAATGTAGCAACAGAAAGGTACCTAAGTAATGTAGCGACAGAATGGTACCTAAGTAATGTAGCGACAGAAAGGTACTAAGTAATGTAGCGACAGAAAAGGTACCTAAGTAATATAGCGACAGAAAAGTACCTAAGTAATGTAGCGACAGAAAAGTACCTAAGTAATGTAGCGACGGAAAGGTACCTAAGTAATGTAGCGACAGAAAGGTACTAAGTAATGTGCGACAGAAAGGTACCTAAGTAATGTAGCAACAGAAAGGTACCTAAGTAATGTAGCGACAGAATGGTACCTAAGTAAGTAATGTTTCAATCGGTCGTTCCCAAGTTCTTCAAGATGGATAGTCAATTTCAGAGGTTCGTTGTCTTGGACGAGAAGAAGAGCATCATTCGAATGTCGAAGAAAAAGCTAAATGCTATGGAAGATTATGAAATTTGCCTTGCAAGATATGTACTAATTAGAAATACTCTCAAGAAAGTTATATTTGCAGAAAACATTGCACTTCTGTTAACGTTTTCCAAAAATCTTCTACTTTGGCAGAAAGTCTTCGAGATGTGGCACAAACACAATTCACAATATTTATGGATTCTTGATGATACTTCATCATTCTCGATATGAAATACAGAAACAATGATCAAATGTATCAAAGCATGATGTCAGTTTGTATTCATTAATATTGATAACCGACACAAAGCTTTTAGTGACAAGATTTTCTCAATAAAGAGTCTCATTAATGACGTCTTTGAATTTTCCAAGTATTTCGCCAATAAATCTAATATTATTAGTAGAGCATTGTAGCAGGCCTAGTGGCCAACGAGAGGAAGACCTAGTCACTTTCTGTCTAATGCCATTGACTCTACTTAGTCAGTTACAGCTCATATCCACTAAAACAAGGAGCACAGAATCTGACCTACAATCGCAAGTTATTCAGGTCTAACTCACACTCTTGTATTTATCTAACAAATTTTCAAAACTACACAGTGTTTTAGCTTCAATGATGATACAGCACTTAGATCATTTAAAAGAGATCTGTAAAAAAAAAAAAAGAAAAAATATACTATAGCAAAACCACAAAAGAGAAACATGAGAACTTGAGGTGGAACACTGCAGTAGGCCTGTTGGCCCATACTAAGAACATAAGAAAGGAAGAACAGTGCAGGAGGCCTGTTGGCCTATACTAGGCAGGTCCTTTACAATTCATCCCAATAATAAAACATTTGCCCAACCCAATTTTCAAAGCTACATAAGAAATAAGCTCTGATGTGCATATGTAATTCATCACTGAGCTAAATACAGGTCACCTCTGAGCTAAGTACAGGTTTCCTCTGGATCTAAGTACAGGTCACGTCTGAGCTAAGTACAGGTCACGTCTGAGCAGGTCACCTCTAAGCAAAGTACAGGTCACTTCTGAGTTAAAAACAGGTCTCATCTCAAAGTTAAGTACAGGTCGAATCTGTGCTAAGTACAGGTCGCATCTGTGGTAAATACAGGTCCATCAATCTAGAATAGAATCAAATCAATCTTGAATATGCACGACTTTCACAATCTATTTCACTAACAAATTATTTGCCAAATATTATTTTCAATGCTTCTCAAGAAAAAGCTTGGATAATTCTATTTACTCCTGTTTAAGAAACGATCAAATCCAATGCCTCTCCCTAATGTATTTATCCAACCTAAATTTTAAACTACCCAAGGTTTTAGCGTCAACAACTCTACTATGTAGACCTTTTTTTTCATCAATTTCCCTATTACAAACCTAGCTACAGCATTTTATGTATGTTTGTAAGAATACAGACAATATGCAAAGTAAAAGAACACATTTGCAACTAAAGTTACATTTCATAAAGTGTGACATTAGTTGCACTTTTGTCCTTGTGTTTTTCATAAGAACATAAGAAAGGAGGAACACTGCAACAGGCCTGTTGGCCCATACTAGGCAGGTCCTTTACAATTCATCCCACTAACAAACATTTGACCAACCCAATTTTCAATGCTACCCAAGAAATAAGCTCTGATGTTCAAGTCCCACTCAAATCCAACCCCTCCCACTCATGTATATATCCAACCTAAATTTGAAACTAACCAAAGTCCTAGCCTAAGATGCCATTGTGTTGCAGTGTCTGGTATACAATACTGAGAGGTTGGTAGGTAAGACTCACAGGCAACAGTTAGGCAACTTTATTACGAAACGTATCGCCTTCACAGTAGGCTTCTTCAGTCGAATACAGAAAGTAGGCAGGAACAGTAGAGATATGAAGACGATGTAATCAGTCCATCACCCTTGATGTCATAGATTTGAGATTGGAGAAGTTCAGTTCCATAGTCAGGAATAAATTTAAAGGTGTAAATACATGGATGATTCACTTATTTTATGAATGAGATTAAGACACATGTGCAACATCTGGGTATCTTTATTGTAGACGTTTCGCCATCCAGTGGCTTTATCAATACAAATTCTAGGACATAAGTCGTGAATGTCCTCAGAATTAAGATTCCATGATGTTGCAGTGTCTGACAAGTTGTGTACGAATGGTATATAATACCGACAAGATGAGATTAAGACACATGTGCAACATCTGGGTATCTTTGTCCTAGAATTTGTATTGATAAAGCCACTGGATGGCGAAACGTCTACAATAAAGATACCCAGATGTTGCACATGTGTCTTAATCTCATCTTGTCGGTATTATATACCATTCGTACACAACTTGTCAGACACTGCAACATCATGGAATCTTAATTCTGAGGACATTCACGACATATGTCCTAGAATTTGTATTGATAAAGCCACTGGATGGCGAAACGTCTACAATAAAGATACCCAGATGTTGCACATGTGTCTTAATCTCATCTTGTCGGTATTATATACCATTCGTACACATATTTTATGAATATCCTGTGGAGATAGGTTTAGATACTAGGATCTACACTCTCATCTGAAGCGACAGAATAGAAAATACTTGTGAACATAAAAAAGAAGGAACACTGCAGCAGGCCTACTGGTTCATGTGAGACAGGTCCATGTCTCCCAATGACCTAACCCAAGAACCCAACGTAGTCAGGTATTCGTTTGTAAATTGAATTGTGCATTAGAGAAATTTTTTTGCACTCTAGTTTTTGATGGGAAAACATTGGGTAGCATCAAATTTTGGTTGGATAAATTTGTGAGTAAGACAGGTTGTATTTAAATTGAACATGCATCTCAGGTGAAACAGTTATCAAAGATCATTGCTTGGGTAAAACTGAAAATGATCTTGGCATTTGCTTCCCAATTTTCTGAACATGTGCTGATATCGAAAGAAAGGTCTCTGGTAATAGGGTAGTTTGGTTGGGTAATTGGGTACTTTTAGTTTGGTAATAGGGTAATTTGGTTTGTTAATACTATAGTTTGTTAATACTATAGTTTGTTAATAAGAACATAAGAACATAAGAATGTAGGAACACTGCAGAAGGCCTACTGGCCCATACGAGGCAGGTCCTTATCACAACGACATCTACCTAAAGCTACTCAAGAAATAACTCCCGTACCCCTTGACACCAATCAAACCCAGCCCCTCCCACTCATATATTTGTCCAGTCTCTTCTTAAAGCTACCCAAGTCCTAACCTCTATCACACCCACTGGGAAGACTGTTCCACGCATCTACAACTCTGTTAGATTAATGGGATTTAAATAGATTACTGGGATTTATATCTTGGTCTGAGAAATGGCAGATGAAGTTTAATGTGGATAAGTGTAAGGTACTTGCCCATGGTAATGAAAATAACCCTCGAAGCTATAATCTAGGTGAAGTAGAGCTTGGTCATACAGAATATGAAAAAGACTTGGGAGTCATGGTAAGCAGAAATCTAAAGCCAAGACAGCAGTGCCTCAATGTGCGCAACCAGGCCAACAGATTACTTGGATTTATCTCAAGAAGTATAAGTAACAGAAGTCCAAAAGTTATTTTACAGCTCTATACATCACTAGTGAGGCCTCATTTAGATTATGCTGCTCAGTTTGGTCCCCTTACTACAGGATGGACATAGACTCATTAGAGAACATACAGAGAAGAATGACTAAAATGATTTACTGTGTAAGGAACCTCCCGTATGAAGATAGACTTAAAGCCTTAAATCTCCACTCTCTGGAGAGGCGTAGAATGAGGGGAGATATCATTGAAGTGTATAAGTGGATGACGGGCATAAACAAGGGAGACATTAATAAAGTACTGAGGGTGTCGAACCAGGTAAGAACCAGGAATAATGGATTTAAGTTGGATAAATTTAGATTTAGAAAGGACATAGGTAAGTACTGGTTTTCTAACAGAGTTGTAGATGCGTGGAACAGTCTTCCCAGTGGGGGTGATAGAGGTTAGGACCTTGGGTAGCTTTAAGAAGAGACTGGACAAGTATATGAGTGGGAGGGGCTGGGTTTGATTGGTGTCAAGGGGTACGGGAGTTGTTTCTTGAGTAGCTTTAGGTAGATGTCGTTTTGATAAGGACCTGCCTCGTATGGGCCAGTAGGCCTTCTGCAGTGTTCCTACATTCTTATGTTCTTATGTTCTTAAGTGCAAGCAACAGAAGTCCAGAGGTCATGCTGCAGCTTTATACATCATTAGTAAGGCCTCACCTAGAATATGCAGCTCAATTCTGGTCTCTATATTACAGAAATGGACATAAATTCGTTAGAAGACATTCAGCGTAGGATGACTAAATTAATACATAGCATTAGAAATCTTCCTTATGAAGAAATATTGAAGACTCTTAAGTTACATTCATTTGTTAGACGAAGAATGAGGGGAGACCTGATCAAAGTGTATAAGTGGAAGATAGGTATTGGGTTGGTCAAATGTTTGTTAGTGGGATGAATTGTAAAAGACCTGCCTAGTATGGGCCAACAAGCCTGATGCAGTGTTCCTCCTTTCTTATGTTCCTATGTATTAATAAAGGGGATATTAACAAGGTCTTGAGGATATCTCTCCAAGAGAGAACCCGCAGTAATGGATTTAAATTAGATAAGTTTAGATTTAGAAAGGACATAGGAAAGTATTGGTTTGGAAATAGGGTTGTAGATGAGTGGAACAGACTACCTAGTTGGGTTTATTGAGGCTAGGACTTTGGGTAGTTTCAAATTTAGGTTGGATAAATACATGAGTGGGAGGGGTTGGATTTGAGTGGGACTTGAACATCAGAGCTTATTTCTTGGGTAGCATTGAAATTGGGTTGGTCAAATGTTTGTTAGTGGGATGAATTGTAAAGGACCTGCCTAGTATGGGCCAACAGGCCTGTTGCAGTGTTCCTCCTTTCTTATGTTCTTATGAAAAACACAAGGACAAAAGTGCAACTAATGTCACACTTTATGAAATGTAACTTTAGTTGCAAATGTGTTCTTTTACTTTGCATATTGTCTGTATTCTTACAAACATACATAAGATGCTGTAGCTAGGCAATTTTCAATGCTCCCTAAAAAAAAGGTCTGATAACTCTATCCACTCATTTGCAAGAGCCACTCAAATACAAGAGGTTGTTTCTGTACTAAGATGCCATTTTGTTGCAGTGTCTGGTATACAGTACTGAGAGGTTGGTAGTAAGACTCACAGGCAAACAGTTAGGCAACTTTATTCCGAAACGTATCGCCTTCACAGTAGGCTTCTTCAGTCGAATACAGAAATTAGGCAGGAACAGTAGAGATATGAAGACGATGTAATCAGTCCATCACCCTTGATGTCATAGATTTGAGATTGGAGAAGTTCAGTTCCATAGTCAGGAATAAATTTAAAGGTGGAAATACATGGATGTTTTCACTTATTTTATGAATATCCTGTGGAGATAGGTTTAGATACTAGGATCTACACTCTCATCTGAAGCGACAGAATAGAAAATACTTGTGAACATAAAAAAGAAGGAACACTGCAGCAGGCCTACTGGTTCATGTGAGACAGGTCCATGTCTCCCAATGACCTAACCCAAGAACCCAACGTAGTCAGGTGTTAAGAACATAAGAACATAAGAATGTAGGAACACTGCAGAAGGCCTACTGGCCCATACGAGGCAGGTCCTTATCAAAACGACTCTACCTAAAGCTACTCAAAAAAACAACTCCCGCACCCCCAACACCAATCACACCCAGCCCCTCCCACTCATATATTTGTCCAGTCTCTTCTTAAAGCTACCCAAGGTCCTAGCCTCTATCACCCCACTGGGAAGACTGTTCCACGCATCTACAACTCTGTTAGAAAACCAGTACTTACCTATGCCCTTTCTAAATCTAAATTTATCCAGCTTAAATCCATTATTCCTGGTTTTCCCTGGTTCGACACCCTCAGTACTTTATTAATGTCTCCCTTGTTTATGCCCGTCATCCACTTATACACTTCAATGATATCTCCCCTCATTCTCCGCCTCTCCAGAGAGTGGAGATTTAAGCTTTAAGCCTATCTTCATACGGGAGGTTCCTTCACAGTAAATCATTTTAGTCATTCTTCTCTGTATGTTTCTCTAATGAGTCTATGTCCATCCTGTAGTAAGGGGACCAAAACTGAGCAGCTAATCTAAATGAGGCCTCACTAGTGATGTATGAGCTGTAAAATAATTTTTGGGGACTTTGTTACTTATACTTCTTGAGATAAATCAAGTAATCTGTTGGCCTTGTTGCGCACACTGAGGCCTGCTGTCTTGGCTTTAGATTTCTGCTTACCATGACTCCCAGTCTTTTTCACATTCTGTATGACAATGCTCTACTTCACCTAGATTATAGCTTCGAGGGTTATTTTCATTCCCAAGGGCAAGTACCTTACACTTATCCACATTAAACTTCATCTGCCATTTCTCAGACCAAGACATTAATTTGTTCAAATCGTCCTGGATTTTCATTGATATCCTCCTCAGAGTGAATTTATACGGCCTATCTTTGTATCATCAGCAAACTTACTCATGTCACTAGTAACCCCTTTAATCAAGGTCATTAATGTAAATTATGAAAAAGAGAGGGCCTAAAACTGATCCTTGTGGAACGCACTAGTGACTAATCCCATTCAGATTTCACTCCATTAATGGTAACTCTCTGCTTTCTATTGGTAAGCCATGCCCCAATCCCTGCTAGAACTTTACCTCCTATACCTGAGCTGCCACTTTCTTAAGAGTTCTTGTGAGGTACTCTGTCGAAGGCTTTACTAAAATCCAAATAAACAATATCATATTCCTTATCACTGTCAACTGCCTCAAATGTTTATTGAAGAACGTCAGTAAGTTTGTCAGGCAGGAACGACCTCTCGTGAATCCATGCTGAGATTCATTCATCAAGTTATGCTCTTCAAGGTGACTTTTGATAATGTCAGCTATAATTGATTCAATAACTTGCCCTATAGAGTCAGGCTTATTGGACGGTAATCTGAAGGAGTGGACTTATCCCTGATTTGAATATGGGAACCACATTAGCCATCTTCCACATCTCTGGCACAAACACTGGTAAGGATGGACGCATTGAATACACTCGTTAATGGCTGACTAAGCTCCATCTTGCATTCCTTAAGTACCCCTTGAAAACAACTCATCGGGTCCCGGGGACTTATTTTGTTTCAGTTTGTCTATCTGTTTAATAACCATGTCCCTCGTGACAGTAATATTAGTTAAACTTATATTCATCAGGAACTAAATAATTGTTAATTACTGGAATCTCATTTACATCTTCCTGTGTAAAAACTGACAAAAAAATAGTCATTAAATAAGGAACACATTTCGAGTTCATTATCCGTCAGCTGTTCATTCCCAGATTTCAGAGGTCCTACTTTTTCCTTCACCTTCGTCCTATACACTTGAAAGAACCCCTTTGGATTAGTCTTTGATTCATTAGCGACTCTAATTTCATAGTCACGTTTAGCCTTTCTAATCGCCTTTTTTACTTCTCTTTTAAGCTGAACATATTGGTCAGTAAGGTTAACCTCTCCTCTTCTGATGCGCCTATAAATTCCCTTTTCACCCCTAATAGATGCTTTAACTCCTGTTAAACCCATTTGGGATCGTTATTATTAGACCTAATTTCTCTCTGGGGAATGTATATACTCTGGGCACTGTGTACATTATTAAGAAAACAATCATAAAAGCAGATCCCTTCATATTCATAAGTATGAGTATCGTCAATAAAATCATTAGCTAGATAACCCCAATCAAGATTAGACAGATGTTCCCTAAGTCCATTATAATCGGCAGAACGAAAATCGGGGATTTTTACTGTATTATCATTATTCTTGCATTCCCAATTAATGTTAAAGGTGATGGATTTGTGATCACTTGCGCCAAGCTCTTCAGTGATCTCCAGATTATTCACTAGTGTTTCCTTATTTGACAAGACTAGGTCTAGCAAATTATTACCCCTGGTAGGTTCAGTTACACTCTGTTTCAGAAAAACAGTCCTGAACTGTTTCCATGAAGTCACTGGACTTAGAGTACCTGTCAAAGAATTCCAGTCAATTTGGCTAAAGTTCGTTTGTAAATTGAATTGTGCATTAGAGAAATTTTTTTTGCACTCTAGTTTTTGATGGGAAAACATTGGGTAGCATCAAATTTTGGTTGGATAAATTTGTGAGTAAGACAGGTTGTATTTAAATTGAACATGCATCTCAGGTGAAACAGTTATCAAAGATCATTGCTTGGCAAAACTGAAATGATCTTGGCATTTGCTTCCCAATTTTCTGAACATGTGCTGATATCGAAAGAAAGGTCTCTGGTAATAGGGTAGTTTGGTTGGGTAATTGGGTACTTTTAGTTTGGTAATAGGGTAATTTGGTTTGTTAATACTATAGTTTGTTAATACTATAGTTTGTTAATACTATAGATTAATGGGATTTAAATAGATTACTGGATTTATATCAAGAAGTGTAAGCAACAGAAGTCCAGAGGTCATGCTGCAGCTTTATACATCATTAGTAAGGCCTCACCTAGATTATGCAGCTCAATTCTGGTCTCTATATTACAGAATGGACATAAATTCGTTAGAAGACATTCAGCGTAGGATGACTAAATTAATACATAGCATTAGAAATCTTGAAGATTGAGACACTTATGCAGTATATGGGACTTTATTAGGAAACGTTTCGCCCCGCAGTGGCTTCATCAGTCCCAAAACAAAGAAGGGCTAAAAGGGGAGGAGGAGAATGAGGGAAATTTTAGTCCCCCAACCCGGAGTCGATTGTTCAGTCCATCAA
>NW_026473613.1:0-10849 GCF_026875155.1 Cherax quadricarinatus | reverse complement strand
GTCGGCAGTAGGTGCTGGCAGGGAAGTGGTGGGAGCAGCTTCCGTGGCATGTAGTATCTTGGTAGTGTCTGCTTGAAGCTTGGCGATAGCAGAATATGTGGTTGCTTGTGGTTGGGTTTCTTTTGTTGTTGTTGTTGTTTCTTGAGTATGTCTCTTCTGGTAGGGCACCTGGCAGCAAGAGTATGGTGGTCATTCTTGCAGTTCAAGCATTTAGGTGGTGAAGCAGTAGTGCAATTCTTGAAGTCATGGCCCTCACAGCCACAGGTGGAGCAGAACTTCTTGTCCTTGGTAGGACAATCATTTGTGGTGTGTAAGTATGAGTAACAATTATAGCACTGTGAGATATGTTGGAATTTCTCTGCTTCGATGAAGGCTGGGTTGATGTGGAAGTAGTGAATAGCCAGGCCCTCAGCGAGAGCTCTGGCTGCCATGTTGACGTCACTGAAGGTGACCTTCAGCATGGATAAAGCATTGGGTATTTTAGTAATGAAGTCCACCTTGGCCCAAGGGTTCTTTTCTTCGATAGATGACTTGATTTCTTCAGTGGCCTGTACAGTGATAAGGTTGTCGAGTCGCTTGAGGAACACAGTTCTCCTGGCCCTCAGTGCTGGGGAAGTCAAGACAAGAAATCCCTGGTCTCGTAGAGTGGTATTAGCAGTGGTGGTAAGTAGTTTCTCAGCCTCTGTGTCGTCTGTACAGACGACAACAAAGGCCTCTTTGAGCGATAAAATCGCATTACATTTGACTTGCAGCCTGCCACTAACGACAGCTGCAAGTGCTACTTTGGACGACTCATTGGTTGTGCCACTCGCTGGTTTGATCTTTACTCTGTTAGAGTAATGCATCGTGAGTAAGCAGTGCTCTGGTGTGTCCTAATGATTACGTACGGCATATGAGCGGAGAAGCAGCTTATAAACCGTATGGCAGGAGAGGTGCAGCAGTCGTAGGTGGTGTCACATTTGAAGAATATCAAAATGGTATACAATACCGACAGGTTGGTAGGTAAGACACATAGGCAACAGTTAGGCAACTTTATTCCGAAACGTTTCGCCTACACAGTAGGCTTCTTCAGTCGAATACAGAAAGTAGGCAGGAACAGTAGAGATGTGAAGACGATGTAATCAGTCCATCACCCTTGAAGTCGTAGAATTTTGAGGTTGTCAGTCCCTCAGCCTGGAGAAGTTCAGTTCCATAGTCAGGAACTATCTGAAAATCAAGCGACAGCGCGGAGACTTAAATACTGTCGGAAGGAGAGGTGCAGAGTAGTAGTAGCAGTAGTGAGAATGTAGCCACTGAGAGGTCAGGTCCCACTCATATCCAACAGTTCTCACTTGAAAGGGTTGTCCAAGGTGTTTTCTGTACCAAGAGGCCATGTGTTGCAGTGTCTGACAAGATGAATATCAAAATGGTATACAATACCGACAGGTTGGTAGGTAAGACACATAGGCAACAGTTAGGCAACTTTATTCCGAAACGTTTCGCCTACACAGCAGGCTTCTTCAGTCGAATACAGAAAGTAGGCAGGAACAGTAGAGATGTGAAGACGATGTAATCAGTCCATCACCCTTGAAGTCGTAGAATTTTGAGGTTGTCAGTCCCTCAGCCTGGAGAAGTTCAGTTCCATAGTCAGGAACTATCTGAAGATCAAGCGACAGTGCGGAGACTTAAATACTGTCGGAAGGAGAGGTGCAGAGTAGTAGTAGTAGTAGTAGTGAGAATGTAGCCATTGAACAAATGTGACACCACCTACGACTGCTGCACCTCTCCTGCCATACGGTTTATAAGCTGCTTCTCCGCTCATATGCCGTATTCTATTCAAGATTGATGGACTGACCACTTCGACTCAAGGTTGAGGGACTGATTACCTCATTCTCCTCCTGTTCTTCAAGTTTCTCCTATGTATGGACTGGAAATAAATGGTATAAAATACCGACACAATGGAAATATAAACACATATGCAGTATAATGTGATCCTTTATTGACTACGTTTCGCCCACACAGTGGGCTTTTTCAAGTCTGTTTGTGACTTGAAAAAGCCCACTGTGTGGGCAAAACGTAGTCAATGAAGGATCACATTATACTGCATATGTGTTTATATTTCCTATGTATGGACTGATGAAGCCACTGTGTGGCGAAACGTTTCCTCAATAAAGATACCCAAGAGTTGCACATGTGTCTAATTTAACAACGTGTCCATGCATTGTTTGTAACGGCTTGATCAAGCTCCTGGAGAGGGAAACGTTGCCCCAGTAAAATGTCACATTAGTTGCACTTGTGTCCTTTTACCTAACAAGTACTGAGAGGCTGTATTTGTTTTAGTTTGCGTCGCTGCGATTAATGTCTCGTACTCAGGCAGTTTCACGCTCCACGTAGTTTGGTGTTTGAGGGAACACTAAACCAAGAATTCACCTGCATTCTGTAGTAGGTCGGAAAGCTGGCTCTGAGATCCATGCTCTGTGAGGCTGTGTTTATGGTGCCGTTTGAAGCTTGCAACTTTTTAGAAGACTTACGAAACAAGTGTCGGTATCAGTATCACTACTGGTAGAAGTACTGGTGTCATTACTGGCAAAAATAATGATATCATTACATGCAAAAAATATTGTTCCATTATTAATTTTTGTAATTACCGGTAATAATACTGGTGGAAATATCGAATTACAGTGTAATGATTGGTAAACATATTGGTGTCATTACCGAAGAAAGTACTAGTGTAATTTTCATTAAAAATACCAGTGCCATTATTAATATGGTAAAAAAAAAGTGATACTATCATTACCGGTAAAATTCTGAGGTGAGGTAGTGGAATGTTGTGTGGCAGGGTGGAGGTTGATGCTGCTGTGAGGTGGTGGGTCGTTGTGTGCTGGTGTGGAAGCTCCAGCTAATGTGTGGTGGGTGTGGGTGAAGGTTCTTGATCAGGGAAGTTGGTGAAGAGGGGAGGTGTTGTAGGATTAAAACCCCCTTTTCTGATTCTTTGTTATTCAATATTGTCAGACTAAATCTTCCTGGCTACATCTATAGGTCGATTCCCAGCAAGTCCGGACATAAAGCACTGATATAACACTGTACGTGGCCACGTATCTCACATTATTTATCATCTGCCACCACTCAGTCAGTATAGGGGGCACGGACCCCTAGCGTCATTCATTCTGTTACGACTTCCAAATTGGTGGGCTAGATTTAATATTGATTTCATATTGATGAAATAGAGGAAAAGGTGAAGTTATACACTCACTCTTCTTAGTTTTTGTTATAAATTTCGATTTAGATCATTAAGGAAATGGTGAGTTTACCTGAAGAGAGTTCGGGGGGTCAACGCCCCCGCGGCCCGGTCTGTGACCAGGCCTCCTGGAGACGTGTAAAATTTAGAAAAAAAAGGGTGAAAATCTTATCCAACATTAAGTTGTGATGGGGTGGAGGCTCGAGTTGGATTGTTGTGGTGGTGGGGTAAGGAGGCTCCAGCTGGGATTAAGTGCTGAGGTGCTGTTTGGTGTGAGGGCTCTAAGTGAAGCGGGGTGGTAGGGTGTCGTGGCAGTGGAAGGCTCCAGCCGGGGGTTAGGTAGCGTAGTATTTTGAGGGTGGACGCTTCGTTTGGATTGTTGTGTGGAAAGGTGAAGGCTCCAGCTAATATGAGATGGAGGGATGCCGTGTGAAAAGGTGGAGGCTCCAGCTGGTATGAGATGGAGGAATGCTGTGGGGAAAGGTGGAGACTCCAGATGGTATGAAATGAAGGGATGCTGTGGGGAAAGGTGGAGGTTCCAGCTGGTATGAGATGGAGGGATGCTGTGTGGAAAGGTGGAGGCTCCAGATGGTATGAGACGGAGGGATGTTGTGGGTAAGAGTGGAAGCTCCAGCTGGAGAGCGGTGGAGGGATACTGTAGAAAGGGTGGAGACTCCAGCTGGGATGAGGTTATGTGATTGAAAAGGTTTCCAAGGTTAGGGATTCTTATTTAACAAACTCCACTGAGCGTCCCTTTAATGCTGCCTTTATGTTGCTTAGGAGTAATGTCTATATGTTACTGTAGTTATACTCATGAGCTACTGATTTTGATTGTTAAGATTCTACTGATTATTATAAGATAAATTTGTTTCCATCTCTGTCGCTCTCTCTTTCTCTGTCTGTCTGTCTGTCTGTCTGTCTGTCTGTTTGTCTTCTTTCTTTTGTCTCTCTGTCTCTCTGTCTGTCTGTCTGTCTCTCTCTCTCTCTCTCACGCACACCCCACCATTTAATAAGGTTCCCCAGAAGTTAATCGAAAATTTTTCTGTTAGGACGACTTCCCTTTTCCCTGGTTGAAGAACGTTCAACCAGGTACCATTAGCAAAAAATACTTTTTGTTCCTCGATGTTTTGGGTACAAAAATTCAAATACACACTAACTTGTAACACTAAAAACCTTCCATTAGCTTCTTCGGTGTATTTTTTGTACAATGTATACCATTTTTTTACCAATCAATAGTTTTAAGGGAGAAGCTTAAGTGTATCATTCTAAACCTAATAATACATAACTGTATTGTCTTAAAAACTGACATCGGAATAAATGTTGTGGCTACCGCTCACGATTCAGTCTTCCAATGTCGACCCAGAAATCAAAACGTTGTGATTACATGTTTAGCTCATTTAATTGGCTGGCTTTGGCAATTTTTTTTTACGTGGTTCACTTATAAGCCTATTATTTATTGCTAATGGAGCAACGTATATAGGGTACAGGGTAAATGTGAAGTCATTGGGAACAGTGTTATCATTTGAATATTTTTATATTTCGTGGTTGCAATACTTTATATACTGCTCGTGGAGGCTAGTACACCAAAGGAGGAGTAGAATGAGATTAGCTCTGAGGCACCCACATCATCGTAAGTCTTCGGATCACGGTACAACACCTTGCTCTGCTGGGTGCGTGATTCTTGTAGGACTGTATGGTCCCGTAGGTTAGAGCATCGTGAATTTTAGCTCACCATGAGGCGGGCTAAAACAACAAGGGTTCGACCCCCCGGCTAGTCGCAGTGTCGTTATTGAATATATGTATATGTCGTGCCGAATAGGCAGAACTTGCGATTTTGGCTTAAATAGCAACGCTCATCTTGCCGTATAGGACAAGCGAAAATTTGTGTATGCAATAATTTCGCCAAAATCATTCTGAACCTAACGAAAAAAATATATTTCACTGTGTTCGTTTAGTATTAAATTACTGTAAACAAATCTAAAATATATTTAGTTGGGTTAGGCTAAAATAAATAGTTTTTTGTTATAATAAGGTTAAGTAATTTTTCTGAGATTCTTTTGGTGCAAAATTAAAAATTTTTACATTAACATTAATTGAAAAAAAATATCTTTAAACGTATAAGAGAAAATTTTAGAAAGGACTTAATTTTAAATGAGTTCTTGCTAATTGACCAGTTTTACATATTCGGCATATACATATTTTTATATATATATATATATATATATATTTTATATATATTTTATATAATATATTTTATATATATATATATATATATATGTATATTATATTATTATATATATATATATTTATATATATTATTATATATATATTAATATATATAGTGGTTGGTAGACAGCAACCACCCGGGGAAGTACTACCGTCCTGCCAGATGACTGTGAAACAAAAACCTGTAACTGTTTTGCATGATGGTAGGATTGCTGGTTTCTTTTTCTGTCTCATAAACACGCTAAGATAACAGGGATATCTTGCTACTCCTACTTACACTTTGGTCACACTTCACAGGACACGCACATGCTTATATATATATACATAATTAGGTTTTTCTCCTTTTTCTAATAGCTCTTGTTCTTTTTTATTTTTTTCTATTGTCCATGGGGAAGTGGAAAAGAATCTTTCCTCCGTAAGCCATGCGTGTCGTTGAGGCGACTAAAATGCCGGGGAGCAATGGGCTAGTAACCTTCTCCTGTATACAATTACTAAAAAAGAGAAGAAGAAAACTTTATAAAACTGGGTTGCTTAAATGTGCGTGGATGTTAGTGCGGTTTGACAGAAACAGATGATTGCTGATGTTATGAATGAAAAGAATTTGGATGTCTGGCCTAAGCAAAAACAAAGCTGAAGGGGGTAGGGAGTTTCAGTGGGGGGAAATAAATGGGATTAAATCTGGAGTATCTGGAGAGTTAGAGCAAAGGAAGGGTAGCAGTAATGTTAAATGATCAGTTATGGAAGGAGAAAAGAGAATATAAATTTTGTAAATTCAAGAATTATGTGGATTAAAGTAAAGGTTGGATGCGAGAAGTGGGTCATAATAAGCGTGTATGCCCCTGGAGAAGAGAGGAATGCAGAGGAGAGAGAGAGATTTTGGGAGATGTTAAGTGAATGTATAGGAGCCTTTGAACCCAAATGAGAGAGTAATTGTGGTAGGGGACTTGAATGCTAAAGTAGGAGAAACTTTTAGAGAGGGTGTGGTAGGTAAGTTTGGGGTGCCAGGTGTAAATGATAAATGGGAGCCTTTGATTGAACTTTGTATAGAAAGGGGTTTAGTTATAGGTAATACATATTTTAAGAAAAGAGGATAAATAAGTATACACGATATGATGTAGGGCGAAATGACAGTAGTTTGTTGGATTATGTATTGGTAGATAAAAGATGTTGAGTAGACTTCAGGATGTACATGTTTATAGGGGGCCACAGATATATGATCACTTTCTAGTTGTAGTACACTGAGAGTAAAAGGTAGATGGGATACAAGGAGAATAGAAGCATCAGGGAAGAGAGAGGTGAAGGTTTATAAACTAAAAGAGGAGGGAGTTAGGGTAAGATATAAAAAGCTATTGGAGGATAGATGGGCTAATGAGAGCATAGGCAATGGGGTCGGAAGAGGTATGGGGTAGGTTTTAAAAATGTAGTGTTAGAGTGTTCAGCAGAAGTTTGTTTGGTTACAGGAAAGTGGGTGCAGGAGGGAAGAGGAGCGATTGGTGGAATGATGATGTAAAGAGAGTAGTAAGGGAGAAAAAGGGTTTGCATATGAGAAGTTTTTACAAAGTAGAAATGATGCAAGGAGGGAAGAGTATATGGAGGAAAGAGAGAAGTTAAGAGAGTGGTGAAGCAATGTAAAAGGGAGCCCAAAAGGAAAAATGGGTGAGATGTTATCAACCCAAAATTTTTTTGGAAAATAAGAAAAAGTTTTGGAGTGAGATTTAAAAAGTTAAGAAAGCCTAGAGAACAAATGGATTTGTCAGTTAAAAATAGGAGAGGGAGATTATTAAATGGAGAGTTAGAGGTATTGGGAAGTGGAAGGAATATTTTGAGGAATTGTTAAAAGTTTGGGTGAAGATAGGGAAAGCTGTGATTTCGTGTATAGGGCAAGGGAGGGAAAAACATCTTGTAGGAGTGAGGAAGAGCCAGTTGTGAGTGTGGGGGAAGTTCGTGAGGAGTAGGTAAAATGAAAGGGGGTAAGGCAGCCGGGATTGTGGGATAAAGATAGAAATGTTAAAAGCAGGTGGGGATATAGTTTTGGAGTGGTTGGTGCAATTATTTAATAAATGTATGGAAGAGGGTAAGGTTTCCTAGGGATTGGCAGAGAGCATGCATAGTTCCTTTGTATAAAGGCAAAGGGGATAAAAGAGAGTGCAAAAAATTATAGGGGGATAAGTCTGTTGAGTGTACTGGTAAAGTGTATGGTAGAGTTATAATTGAAAGAATTAAGAGTTTAAAAGGAGAATGGGTAGCAGATGAACAAGGAGGCTTTAGGAAAGGTAGGGGGTGTGTGGACCAGGTGTTTTTCAGTGAAACATTAAGTGAACAGTATTTAGATAAGGCTAAAGGGTCTTTGTGGGATTTATGGATTTGGAAAAGGCGTATGACAGGGTGGTAGGGGGGCAATGTGGCAGATGTTGCAAGTGTATGGTGTAGGAGGTAGGTTACTGAAAGCAGTGAAGAGTTTTACGAGGATAGTGAGGCTCAAGTTAGAGTATGTAGGAAAGAGGGAAATTTTTTCCCAGTTTTAAAAATAGGCCTTAGACAAGGATGTGTGATGTCACCGTGGTTGTTTAATATATTTATAGATGGGGTTTTAAGAGAAGTAAATGCGAGGGTCTTGGCAAGAGGCGTGGAGTTAAAAAATAAAGAATCACACCCCAAAGTGGAGTTGTCACAGCTGCTCTTTGCTGATGACACTGTGCTCTTGGGAGATTCTGAAGAGGAAGTTGCAGAGATTGGTGGATGATTTGGTAGGGTGTGCAAAAGAAGAAAATTAAAGGTGAATACAGGAAAGAGTAAGGTTATGAGGTAACAAAAAAAATTAGGTGATGAAGATTGAATATCAGATTGGAGGGGGAGAGTATGGAGGAGGTGAAGTATTCAGATATTTGGGAGTGGACGTGTCAGCGGGGTGGGTCTATGAAAGATGAGGTGAAAACATAGAATTTATGAGGGAAAAAGAGTGAGTGGTGCACTTAGGAGTCTGTGGAGACAAAGAAACTTTGTCCTTGGAGGCAAAAAGGGGAATGTTGAGAGTATAGTTTTACAACGCTTTATATGGGTGTGAAGCGTGGGTGATGAATGTTGCAGCGAGGAGAAGGCTGGATGGCAGTGGAGATGTCTGTCTGAGGGCAATGTGTGGTGTGAATTTAATGCAGAGAATTCGTAGTTTGGAAGTTAGGAGGAGGTGCGGGATTACCAAAACTGTTGTCCAGAGGGCTGAGGAAGGGTTTTTGGGAGGTGGTTCGGACATGTAGAGAGAATGGAGCGAACAGAATGACTTCAAGAGTGTATCAGTCTGTAGTGGAAGGAAGGCGGGGTAGGGGTCGGCCTAGGAAGGGTTGGAGGGAGGGGGTAAAGGAGGTTTTGTGTGCGAGGGGCTTGGACTTCCAGCAGGCATGCGTGAGCGTGTTTGATAGGAGTGAATGGAGACAAATGGTTTTTAATACTTGACGTGCTGTTGGAGTGTGAGCAAAGTAAATTTATAAAGGGATTCAGGGAAACCGGCAGGCCGGATTGAGTCCTGGAGATGGGAAGTACAGTGCCCGCACTCTGAAGGAGGGGTGTTAATGATGCGTTTAAAAACTGTAGTGTAAAGCACCTTCTGGCAAGACAGTGATGGAGTGAATGATGGTGAAGTTTTTCTTTTTCGGGCCACCCTCCCTTGGTGGGAATCGGCGGTGTGTAATAAAAAAAAAAAAAAAAAATATTATATATACATTTATATATTATATATTTTTATATATTTATATTATATATATATTATATATATTAAAATATATATTTTTTAAATAAAAATTTATATATTTTATTTATATATATTATTTTTATATATATATATAAATAAAATTTATTTATATATATATATAAATATAATTTATTATATATATATAAAATTAGTCGTCCCGAAATGAAAAAATGGTCAATTGAAAAGAATCTTTAAAAATTAAGTTTTTTCTAAAATTTTCTCTTATCCTTTTAAAGATTATTTTTTTCTTTAATGTTGATGTAAAAATTTATTTTTTTGTAAAAAAGGAAAACTTAGAAAACTTACCTAACCTTTTTATTACAAGCGCAATTTATTTTACCCTAACCCAATAAATTATTTTGTTTTGTTTAAAATAATTTTTTTATAACAAACCAGCGAAATATTTTTTTTTTCGTTGGGTTTCAGAATGTTTTTTGGCGAATTATTGCATAAACAAATTTTCGCTTGTTATATGGAAAGATGGGTTGCTATTTAAGCCAAGTCGCAGTTCTGCCTATTCGGCAAAAATATATTTTTTATATTTTATAATATATTTATATTTTTATATTATATTATATATTATATATATAATATATATAAAATATTATATTATTATATATATTATATTTATATAATTATTATATTTTATTATATATGTGTATATTATTTTTAAATATCTTTCTTTCAACACACCGGTGTATCCCCCCAGGGGGGTGGCCCAAAGGGGGAAAACGAAAAGTTTTCCTTTTGCATTTAGAATATATAAGGTAGGGTTACTCCCTTGCTCCCCCATTTTTTGTCGCCTCTTACAAAAACCCCAGGCTTGGAGGAAGAATTGTTCCCCTTCCCCAGGAGGTAAGAGGAATAAACAAGAACAAGAACTAGAAAGAAAATAGAAGAAAAACCCAAAAGGGGTGTGTATATTATGCTTTACATGATGTGTAGTGTGACCCAAGGTAAGTAGAAGTAGCAAGACTACTGAAATTTGCTGTGTTGAGCAAAAAAAAAAAAACACAGCAATCCCACTATCGTGTAAAAAAGTTACAGGCTTCAGTTTTTTAATCACTTGGCAGGGGCGGTAGTACCCCTGGGGGTTGATGTCTCCAACCCATACCTAAGAAAATATATATATTTATATATATATATATTTATATATATATATATATATATTTTATTTATTATATAACAGTAAAAAAAAATTATTTTGGGCTGCTACATGGGTCAATTACCTATAGAAAGAGTTCTCGAAACCATTTTAATTTACTTATGAGGACCGATACACCGGTCCCGCCCGGTAAAAAGGGTAACCCTTTACCCCGGGGAGGGACCGAGTGTATCTACAAAAAACTGTAAACAACCAAAAATTCTGAAATCCTCAAAAGGAATGAAAGTAAATTTTAAAATGCATGGGAAAATTTCTTAGTTTTTACCTCTGTTTCCCCACACCACACACACACAACACACAACACACACCCACACACACACACACACACCACACAACAAACACCCAAAGGGAATTAACAGAGTAAGGGGATAGCTATTTGGAGGCGAGAACATACATTGGGGCATGTTGGAAATTAAAGATTTGATGAATATAATGATGTCAGGAAAAACTTCTTCAGCCCGGTAGGAATTGCCCTTTTCTTTAACGAAAAGGGGGG
>NW_026473611.1:0-11204 GCF_026875155.1 Cherax quadricarinatus | reverse complement strand
TGGGTAGTGTGGGGGAGTTTGGGGGGCCTATTGATGCATTTAAAATTGCTGCCAGGGGTCTGATGACACTCTTAAGTCGATCAGAGCCTCAGCTGTGACTGAGAGGAATCTTTACGTTTAAGTAAATGCTTCAATTTCAGGAAAGGTATACTATGAAGAAGGCACCTTCGGTTGCAGTACCAGTAGAAGGAGAGCCAAGTTTTTGTCACCAGGTCGTGGTGCCTGAGCCTTATAGAAACCATGTTCTTAGCTTAGTACATGACACACCTTGTTATGACCAAGTCATAATGTGATTAACTTATATGTATTATCCACTTAATATTATACTCTGGGTTTCTTTAATATTAGCTAAATTAAAGATTCCACTAGTTTATAATATTATCTGTTTTAGGAATATACCGGGTATGATTATATATATATTATCTTGAGTAATGTGTTAGGTTTACCTGGAGTTTACCTGGAGAGAGTTTCGGGGGTCAACGCCCCCGCGGCCCGGTCTGTGACCAGGCCTCCTGGTGGATCAGCGCCTGATCAACCAGGCTGTTGCTGCTGGCTGCACGCAAACCAACGTACGAGCCACAGCCCGGCTGATCAGGAACTGACTTTAGGTGCTTGTCCAGTGCCAGCTTGAAGACTGCCAGGGGTCTGTTGGTAATCCCCCTTATGTGTGCTGGGAGGCAGTTGAACAGTCTCGGGCCCCTAACACTTATTTGTATGGTCTCTTAACGTGCTAGTGACACCCCTGCTTTTCATTGGGGGGATGGTGCATCGTCTGCCAAGTCTTTTGCTTTCGTAGTGAGTGATTTTCGTGTGCAAGTTCGGTACTAGTCCCTCTAGGATTTTCCAGGTGTATATAATCATGTTATCTCTCCCTCCTGCGTTCCAGGGAATACAGGTTTAGAAACCTCAAGCGCTCCCAGTAATTGAGGTGTTTTATCTCCGTTATGCGCGCCGTGAAAGTTCTCTGTACATTTTCTAGGTCAGCAATTTCACCTGCCTTGAAAGGTGCTGTTAGAGTGCAGCAATATTCCAGCCTAGATAGAACAAGTGACCTGAAGAGTGTCATCATGGGCTTGGCCTCCCTAGTTTTGAAGGTTCTCATTATCCATCCTGTCATTTTTCTAGCAGATGCGATTGATACAATGTTATGGTCCTTGAAGGTGAGATCCTCCGACATAATCACTCCCAGGTCTTTGACGTTGGTGTTTCGCTCTATTTTGTGGCCAGAATTTGTTTTGTACTCTGATGAGATTTATTTCCTCATGTTTACCATATCTGAGTAATTGAAATTTCTCATCGTTGAACTTCATATTGTTTTCTGCAAACCCCCTGAAAGATTGGTTGATGTCCGCCTGGAGCCTTGCAGTGTCTGCAATGGAAGACATTGTCATGCAGATTCGGGTGTCATCTGCAAAGGAAGACACGGTGCTGTGGCTGACATCCTTTTCTATGTCGGATATGAGGATGAGGAACAAGATGGGAGCTAGTACTGTGCCTTGTGGAACAGAGCTTTTCACCGTAGCTGCCTCGGACTTTACTCTGTTGACGACTACTCTCTGTGTTCTGTTAGTGAGGAAATTATAGACCATCGACCAACTTTTCCTGTTATTCCTTTAGCGCGCATTTTGTGCGCTATTACGCCATGGTCACACTTGTCGAAGGCTTTTGCAAAGTCTGTATATATTACATCTGCATTCTTTTTGTCTTCTAGTGCATTTAGGACCTTGTCGTAGTGATCCAGTAGTTGAGACAGACAGGAGCGACCTGTTCTAAACCCATGTTGCCCTGGGTTGTGTAACTGATGGGTTTCTAGATGGGTGGTGATCTTGCTTCTTAGGACCCTTTCAAAGATTTTTATGATATGGGATGTTAGTGCTATTGGTCTGTAGTTCTTTGCTGTTGCTTTACTGCCCCCTTTGTGGAGTGGGGCTATGTCTGTTGTTTTTAGTAACTGAGGGACGACCCCCGTGTCCATGCTCCCTCTCCATAGGATGGAAAAGGCTCGTGATAGGGGCTTCTTGCAGTTCTTGATGAACACAGAGTTCCATGAGTCTGGCCCTGGGGCAGAGTGCATGGGCATGTCATTTATCGCCTGTTCGAAGTCATTTGCGTCAGGATAACATCGGATAGGCTTGTGTTAATCAAATTTTGTGGCTCTCTCATAAAAATTCATTTTGATCTTCGACTCTCAGTCTGGTTAGCGGCTTGCTAAAAAACTGAGTCATATTGGGACTTGAGTAGCTCACTCATTTCCTTGCTGTCATCTGTGTAGGACCCATCTTGTTTAAGTAGGGGCCCAATACTGGACGTTGTTCTCGATTTTGATTTGGCATAGGAGAAGAAATACTTTGGGTTTCTTTCGATTTCATTTATGGCTTTTAGTTCTTCCCCGCGATTCCTGACTCCTAAAGGATTCTTTTAGCTTAAGTTCGATGCTTGCTATTTCTCTGACCAGTGTCTCCCTGCGCATTTCTGATATATTGACCTCTTTTAGCCGCTCTGTTATTCTTTTCCGTCGCCTGTAAAGGGAGCGCCTGTCTCTTTCTATTTTACATCTACTCCTCCTTTTTCTTAGAGGAATAAGCCTTGTGCATACATCGAGTGCCACCGAGTTAATCTGTTCTAGGCATAAGTTGGGGTCTGTGTTGCTTAGTATATCTTCCCAGCTTATATCGGTTAGGACTTGGTTTACTTGGTCCCACTTTATGTTTTTGTTATTGAAGTTGAATTTGGTGAATGCTCCCTCGTGACTAGTCTCATTTTGTCGGTCTGGGGCTCCACGCATACATGTCTGAACCTCAATTATGTTGTGATCTGAGTATATTGTTTTTGATATGGTGACATTTCTTATCAGATCATCATTGTTAGTGAAGATGAGGTCTAGTGTATTCTCCAGTCTAGTAGGCTCTATTATTTGCTGGTTTAAATTGAATTTTGTGCAGAGATTTAAAAGCTCGTGTGTGAGTGTGAGTTTTCATCAGAGCTGCCTCCTGGTGTTATTACTGCAACAATATTATTTGCTATATTCCTCCATTTTAGGTGCCTTAAGTTGAAATCCCCAGGAGCAAGATGTTGGGTGCAGGAGCTGGAAGATTTTCCAGACAGTGGTCAATTTTTAACAGCTGTTCCTGGAATTGCTGGGATGTTGCATCCGGAGGCTTGTAGACTACCACAATGACTAGGTTTTGGTTCTCGACCTTTACTGCTAAAACTTCCACTACGTCATTTGAGGCATTAAGCAGTTCTGTGCAAACAAGTGACTCTGCAATGTACAGGCCAACCCCCCCCTTTTGCCTGTTCACTCTGTCACATCTGTATAGGTTGTAACCTGGGATCCATATTTCGTTGTCCAAGTGATCCTTTATGTGGGTCTCAGTGAAAGCCGCGAACATTGCCTTTGCCTCTGCAAGCAGTCCACGGATGAAAGGTATTTTGTGTTTATTGCTGGCTTTAGACCCTGTATATTTGCAAAGAAGAATGTTATCGGACTGGTGGTATTGTTGGTACTGGGGGGGATTTTTTTCCGGCATTAGTATCTGTATCTGTTGGTTTGGAGTGGAGGCCATCGACTGTGGTTCCACTCCAGGAATGACTGGATTTGGTGTACGATTTCTGCATTTCCTGCCAGTTTTTTTTCCTTCCTGGCACTAAAAAACCTCTCCCTCTTGAGTGGCTGTGGCTACCCAGGTTTTCCCATGGCCTGGATGTTTTGTATCTTTTTGTCCCTTTAGATGGTATGCCTGGCAATTTAAGTTATAGCACAGTCTTTCCTGTACTGAAGAGGTACACATTTCAGGGTGAAAAAGCTTACAGGAAGGGAGTTTGCATTTTCCTGTTGTCATATGGGCATGACATTTTCTTGGGTGGTCATAGTTGCATGTCCCATCTGTTTTTCCAGATTTCCCATGCCAGCAGATACCAAGTGCATAGTATGTGCACAGGCTTGGTTTCCGTTTGCCTTGGGTTTCTGTGACTGTATTCCCTGTGGTAGGTACACCTGGCTAAGGTTTATAACAAGGTATCTCCATTGTTGGGTAGTTTGCACCGCTCTACCCTCTCCCCCTTTTGACGAGTTGATGTCATGAAGGAATTTACTGTATATGGCAGTTCACTCTCTCTGCTGACTCAGTGTGCATTGACTGAGCTACCCTCCTAGTACTCCGCCTTATTCTCACTTGGATAGAGAATTGGGTTATAGAAACTCCTGATCCAGCTTGTGGTTTATTGTGAAGTCTTCTGACAATCATATACTGTTATCTTCAGGTTACGATGTGACGACCAGTGTCAAGCTTAGAACTTTGTGATATATTCCTTATGCCAGGGAGTTACTCAGTGAAAGTGTTAATTCTCAATATATGTACTTGCACACAAGTAATGTTACTATTGAGGAAGCGGTAATATTCCTCTGATCATTATAAAGTGTAGTGACCATATGACATGTACATTCTATTTAAGAGTTTTCTTGTGCGAAGGAAAGTTTCTGACATTGATATTTAATAGATATTTATGAATATCTAAAGTATTTAAGCTTTTAAATAAAAAGAAACTTGAAAAGACTGAGTAACTATTATTTGTGCCTTACATTTCTAAGTTTGGAACCATATCCTTTCATTCTATGAAGTGTGTTGTTACGGAGTGCACTAACCTGGCTAAAGATTAAGATTTGAACTGTAACACACCTCTAGGTGGACACCTAGGTATTGCTAAAGCAGTATCCAGGGTTTCCAGGCACTTCTTCTGGCCTCGGCTGTGGGAGACGGTAGGAGATTATATAAAGACCTGTCATGCCTGCCAAATTATAGGGAAACCTAATCAAAGCATTAAACCTGTTCCCCTTCAGCCGATTTCAGCACCAGGTGAACCCTTCAGCAAGCTGGTAGTGGATGTCGTTGGCCCACTTCCAAGGACCAGAATGGGAAATAATTATTTACTAACAATAATTTGCTCCACTACCAGGTATCCAGAAGCAATCCCTCTATGCAAGATAACAGCTCGAGTGGTCTTAAGGGCTTTGATGAAGTTCTTTTCCCATGTTGGCTTTCCTCGGGAGGTACAAACAGATCAAGGAAGGGTCTAACTTTACCTCGAAATTAATTAGGAATGTGTTAAAGGGGTTAGATGTACAGCCCAAATTTTCAACTGCCTATCACCCTCAGTCTCAGGGAGTAGTAGAGAGATTTCATCTTACTCTTAAGACAATGATGCTAGCTTATTGTATGAATAACACTAGTGATTGGGATGAGGGTATCCCCTTTCTCTTGTTTGCCATGCAGGAAAGCACCAAAGAATCTCTGTTTCAGCCCTTTCGAGCTTGTCTATGGTCATCCAGTGAGGGGATCACTGACTATTCTCAAGGAGCATTGGCTGGGCGGTGAAAATGAGGCTTCACAGCCAGAAGATGTTCTCTTTTTCAGGAAACGATTGGACCAGGCGAGACAGATGGCAGCAGACAACCTCAAAGCTAGTCAGAGGGCCATGAAACAGCGGTACGATCAAAGGGCAGCTCCTCGCTCCTTCAGTGTTGGAGAGGAAGTGTTAGCTTTGAAGCTGGTTCTGGGACATGCCTTGGCTGCACGATTTGATGGACCCTTTGTCATCACAGGCAGGTCTGGCCCCAATTATGTAATTAAGATGCCTAGCCATCGCAAATCAGAAAGGACTGTGCACATTAACATGTTGAAAAAATACCATTCTAGGGCAGGAGTTGCCGCTATTCAAGTTGAGTGTGACAATACTGAAAAACTTCCTGTAACAACAGAAGTAAGGCTGTGCAATTCAGCCATCTTGCAAAATCCCTTGGCACACATGAAGGGACTCAGTGTACAGGGAGCCTGTGACTTGGTTCAGTTACTCCAAAAATTTCCAGATTTGTTTGGGGATGTACCCAAAGTAAGTAAATTGCCTCCCCATGATGTGGATGTCGGGGAAGCTTTTCCAATAAAGCTCCTTACCGCATGAACCCAACAAAACAACTTCACATGGAGGAAGAAGTGAAATTCCTCCTTCAAAACCAGTTTGTAGTGCCTAGCGAGAGTCAGTGTGCATCTCCATGCTTGATGGTTCCCAAACCTGATGGATCTATGTGTATGTCCACTGACTATCGCAGAGTAAATGAAGTAATGAAGGCTGACTGTTACCCTTTGCCACGTATGGATGATGTGGAAAATTTTTGATTTTCCGAAGCTATAGCGCCTAATAGGTGTTTAATGTATCGATATGAGTCAAAAATGTATTTGACAATAGTGTAGAACCAAGAGTTCCCTTTGCGCATGCGCGGATGTGCGGGGGTATCGGTGGACTCGGGCCATGGGGGAGGCGGGAGTGTTTTGAAGGTGGTGAGGAGGCTGGGAAAGCATGGAACCACGAAATTGGCATTCACGGCAGCCTAAGGATTAATATAGGCCTCATTTCATAATAGGAAGTGTCGTAACTGTTCCTGGTGGAGAGTGAGGGAACGTGATTTACGGGACCACCGTAATAAAGTGGTAAAATGAGTGAATAAGGGTAGGACCGGGTGACTGGCGCATCACTATGGACTGTGTCCTGGGGAAAATTACCCTTGGTTTAATCATCACTCATCGGTCTCAGATCTTAATGGAGTGATCTCTAATGTGTATAATAATTATGAGAGGTTAAATCGTCTTGTGAATGGTAATGTAATCAGTGATAATAACATTGAGTTAAGAGAATGCGGGATGTGAAATAGATCGCCCTGCTCCGAGTGAATGTGTGATTCGTACCGAGGATAATGAAGTTTTATGGAATCACGACTTCTAAACCGGGACAAACCAACGGATACCTCGTCCTGCTGGAATGAGAACCGGGTCGGTGTAGCAGAGCATCGAAATGAGATGGTGAATGGAGGAAATAAGGAGTATCAATCACCCACAGTTAAGTAACCCTTCTAGTTATAACAGACTGATGCTGGCCAGTTAGGGATGTTGTGATTAGATAGGTTATGTAGTGATCCAGCTACATCAAGTGACACCAGAGAACATCTGGTAAGTGGTGGGATTATGTACAAATGTTTTTTCCTTGATGGATATATCCATGTGTATCCTACCCCTCCCCCTTCATTCAGCTAAACTAATATAATCTATACAGTCCACAATTAATTAGTAGCACCGTACTTGTGGGTGCTATCCAATCCATACTGGTCTCGGATAGATATGGATAAGATTGTGAGGTCGAAGGAACACTTGCCGCGACCAGGGGTGGTTAAGTTTTCTCACATGTCTACACGGGGTGACTACGGTAAACAATATGGTTGTCTCCCAATGAGATTACTGGTATGTATATAATGTTGAGGTACATACAGGTAAGCACCCTAGAAAATTTTCCATAGATGATGTGATTGATGCTGTGGGAGGGGCAAAGTTTGTGAGCAAACTGGACTTACTCAAAGGTTATTATCAGATACCCCTCACCCAGCAAGCCAAGGAAATTTCAGCCTTCGTCACTCCAGATGGGTTATTTCAATGTAATGTTCTTCCTTTTGGGTTTAAAAAATGCTCCTGCCACCTGCATCGTATAAATACTGTCATAAGGGGGTTAGATGGTGTACGGGCCTATCTAGATATTGTGGTATTCAGTAACAGTGGGAAACTCACTTGGTAAGATTACAAAAGTTGTTTTGAACGTCTAGCCCAAGCCAAACTAACCATCAATCTGAGCAAAAGTGAGTTTGGCCAAGCCAGTGTACAATTCTTAGGATATGTAGTTGGTCAGGGGAAAGTTGCCCCAATTAATGCTAAGGTGGAGGCCATTATAAATTTTCCTAGACCACAGAATTGGAAGGCAGCAATGAGGTTCCTGGGCATGGTGGGTTATTGCAGAAGGTTCTGCCCCAACCTCTCCCAGGTAACGTCACCACTGACAACTTTGACCAGTCCCAAAGTTCAATTCAGCTGGGACAGCAAGTGTGACAGGGCTTTTGAAAATGTGAAAATGTTATTAGGGAATGCTCCTATCTTGAAAAGTCCTGAGTTTGAATGCCCCTTCTCTCTACAAGTGGATGCTAGTGATGTAGGGGTAGGTGCAGTGTTGTTGCAGGGTGATGAGAGAGATAGCCTTCAGTCAGTTTGTTACCATTCAGCCATATTAAAAAAGCATCAACGTGGTTATGCAACTGTAGAGAAAGAGGCTTTGGCTTTGGTGTTTTCTGTGCAGAAATTTGAAGTTTATATCAGTGCTTCCCTACATCCTGTAATAGTGTATAGTGACCATAACCCTCTGAGGTTTTTGCAAAGAATGAGAAACCACAAAGACTCTTAAGATGGGCTTTGTTCCTACAGCCTTTTAATTTGGAAGTTAAATATATAAAAGGCTCAGAGAATGTGGTTGCTGATGCTCTCTCTAGATGTTTCATGTAGATGCATGGTGCATACTTGTACATAGTGTTTGTCATGTGCTGACCTTGTTGTTTTTGCAGTGGTGAACTCTCGGCAAGCCTGGGTTACTCTCTACCAGCCACCTGACTGTGAAGGAGTTGAGTCGGAGCCAAAAGTGTGACGAGGGTCAGTGTGTACGTAAATGTGAGTTGAGGCAGTGGTTGACAACCTTCGGTAACATGAGACGTTCAGGAAGGTATGTGATGTTGTGTCTTGGTGTGCTCTATATACAAAACGGCCCGACGATTTGCCTTTGTGGTCCCTTGGACCCCTCCATGTTCTATGTCAGCCTCCTCTTCATAAGTTTGGAGGATCTGTGTGGAGTGGGACCTCGGAAGATGGGCTTGAGTTGCCTGACCATGTTAAGGATATCGTGAGTATTGACTGGAAGTCTCACTGTTTGGTTAGGCCACCAAGTGAGAGACACCTTCACATGTTTTGTGAAGTTTCTGCCTTGGTGTACCACCTGACTGCTCTGGGTTTGGCTCTACTCTCGTCTCCTGCTCAGGAAGATGCCACCCTGGAGTACCAGTGCTTGCTGGATTACCACAGCAGAGGCACAGGCCTGTTGGTGCAGGCTTTCACAGTGGACATTGTGTGCAATTCTTGCATTGTAATGTGTGTTTTTTAAAAGCCACTAAAATTGTAAATAGTTACACCCTTGAGTATATGGGTATGGCTAAAATGCTTTTCTAAAAAAATTCTGCAATCTGTTGTAAATAACAGTAAAGTGAAGAGTAGTTATGGTGCTGGGAAATATATAACATTTCTAGTAGTCTTGTTTACCACCCTCAGACTTAAGCAATATACTTTTTACTAGCTGTATCCTGAGGGACACAGCTAGCTTTTGTGAGACTTCGTCTGGAGGTGGGGGTGTTATGGGGCTATAGGACCCAACATGTATTTATAAGTAACAGTTACTCTGGAATACCTAATTATATGAATTGATGGGGACTTTGCTCTAAATGTCATAAGGACTGATCACTCTTATGACTGAGAGGCAGCTGGGTCAAGCCTTTTTTCTCAATTTAATAGGTTATACTATAGACACACACAATTTAAACAAGTAGTTTATAAAGTTGTATTTCTTTTTGTAACAGTAAAATAAGGTATATTAGAATTGTGGTAAAAAGAGAACTGTGCTTGGCAACAGTCTTTTGTTTTGGTAGGAGGAGTTTAGCTAGGCTCCTCCCTCTCCCTTCTCTCTCTCTCTCTTCTCTTGTTGACATGGAGGTGGCAAGATCTCTGGGTCCTTCTTTCTATCTTTTGGGGCATTATGTGTGCTCCAGGGGTGAGTTTTTATAACTTAAGTTGTGGCCACCATACCCAGGGTGACTAAAGTGTGTCAAAACACTGGTTAGCCCAGAGATTAGTCAAGAAGAGAGAAGGACATAAATTGTTGAGATACACCATGTGGGAGAACAGCTATGGATGTGTGTAGATCTTTGTTTTGAAAATGTGAGGCTGTAATTGTATCTTCTGTACATATCTATTTAGAATACAGTTATATTTTTATAGCAGTAGTTTATGTAACCTGTGAAGAGGGCTGGTGAAAGGATATTAGACACTCAAGATGATCAGCCATGATGTATTACCCTAGACAGATAAGGCCATTAAGTAAAAAGCTACCCCACACTAGAACATGTAGTGAGAACCTTACTATCAAAGTAATAAGACATACCAACGTAACATTGATAAATTAGACACATGTGCAACTCTTGGGTATCTTTATTAAGGAAACGTTTCGCCACACAGTGGCTTCATCAGTCCATACACAGGAGAAACTTCAAGAACAGGAGGAGAATGAGGTAATCAGTCCCTCAACCTTGAGTCGATGTAGTCAGTCCATCAATCTTGAATAGAATACGGCATATGAGCGGAGAAGCAGCTTATAAACCATAGGCAGGAGAGATGCAGCAGTCGTAGGTGGTGTCACATTTGCCCAATGTGGAAGTAGGTCGTGCCCAAGGTCGTGCCAAGGGTTGGGCAAGCGAGGAATTCCCAAGTATTAAGATCCCAAGAAGTTGCAGTGTCTGACAGGATTGTAGATGAATGGTTCAAAGAACCGACACGTTGTTAAATTAGACACATGTGCAACTCTTGGGTATCTTTATTGGGGAAACATTTCACCACACAGTGGCTTCATCAGTCCATACATAAGAACATAAGAAAGAAGGAACATTGCAGCAGGCCTACTGGCCCATACGAGGCAGGTCCAAGTCTCCTACTGGCTTAAGCCAATGCCCCAACCTAGTCAGATCAGGTCACATTCACGTAAGGAAGGAACACAGCAACTGACCTAGTAGCACAAGCTAATTGGGTCCAACTCACACCCACCCACACCTACTCATGTATTTATCTAACCTATTTTTAAAACTACACAACGTTTTAGCCTCTATAACTGCACTTGGGAGTTTGTTCCACTCATCCACAACTCTATTACCAAACCAGTGCTTTCCTATATCCTTCCTGAATCTGAATTTTTCCAGCTTAAAACCATTGCTGCGAGTCCTGTCTAGGCTAGATATTTTCAGCAGGTTATTTATATCCCTTTATTTATTCTCAACTTCCATTTATACACCTCAATCATATCCCCCTAATTCAAAATCTTTCTAGACAGTGCAGATTCAGGGCCCCCAGTCTGTCCTCATAGGGGAAAATTTCTGATACATGGGATCAACTTTGTCATCCTCCTTTGTACGTTTTCCAGAGCATAATATCCATTTGATGAATGGTTTAGAAAACCGACATGTTGAAAAATCGAGACACTTATGCAACACATGGGAATCTTTATGAGACGTTTACCGGGGCCCC
>NW_026473610.1:0-11523 GCF_026875155.1 Cherax quadricarinatus | reverse complement strand
ATTTTTTAGCTTACCAATTCAATTTAATTTTCTTTTTTTGCCTCATGGGAAAATGCATTAGTCATGCACAAGAAATTTATAAGAACAAAAAGAGTTTATTTGCAATAAAGTTTGGTCAGCTTGTATGGTTGAGAGGATCAGGGCGCGCTTGGCATATTTGGGGAGAACAATACTTTGTGTGAGATGACGTTCATTACACAGTTGCCACACTTCATCACATTCAATGCACTACACATCTCAGAATTTTTATGCATATTCGCATTTTTGCTGTTTATTTATAACTGAAGAAACTAATGTAAGAGGAATTATAAGTGACTAAATTTTTAGGATAACTAAAAGGTTGCAGACATAGTGGCAAAGAGCTCAGCTAGTGAGGCCGGCCGGCAGTTGCTACCACACCCGCCCATGTAAACACGCTAGACTGAATAATACACTACCACAAATGTTATATCATGTGTTTGTATCACTAACCAAACCCAAAGTCTGAGTAGTAAACAAAAAATAGTGATCACGTAGAGAGAGAGACTGTCAACACCTACAATACTTGATAACACTATCCCATCTTACTCCCCCTACCCCACAAACATTTTCTACACACCAATATGAAACCCCCCATCATCCCCACACACAAAACAGGCCGTGTCCATCGACTCGTTCTTTGGCAACACGTCATGACTGGAAAGTGTTGGGTTAGTTCAGATGTATTTTATTACCTTGAAAGTAAGAGATACAAAGGTTAGAAGCGAGTATTCTACTGAACAACAACAATATTTCAAAGCTGTCTTAATGAATAGTTGTGATTTGGCTATCTTACTTATGAACTGTCAGAACAAGAGTACAACGAGACTTAAACATTGTTTATATTATCTTTGGCTTATTTTGTCTTTAACATTATATTCCAGGCATATTTTTTTTGTTGAATATTTAGGTTATAATGTATATATTTCACACAGGTGTTAGAAGGCTGATATGGGTCACATCCCAGGTATTGGTAGACTGGTATGGGTCACATACCAGGTAATGGTAAACTGGTATGGGTCACATCCCAGGTAATGGTAAACTGGTATGGGTCACATCGCAGGTAATGGTAAACTGGTATGGGTCACATCGCAGGTAATGGTAAACTGGTATGGGTCACATCCCAGGTATTGGTAGACTGGTATGGATCACATCCCAGGTAATGGTAAACTGGTATGGATCACATCCCAGGTAATGGTAAACTGGTATGGGTCACATCCCAGGTAATGGTAAACTGGTATGGATCACAGGAACGCAGGAGGGAGAGATACATGATTATATACACCTGGAAAATCCTAGAGGGACTAGTACCGAACTTGCACACGAAAATCACTCACTACGAAAGCAAAAGACTTGGCAGACGATGCACCATCCCCCCAATGAAAAGCAGGGGTGTCACTAGCACGTTAAGAGACCATACAATAAGTGTCAGGGGCCCGAGACTGTTCAACTGCCTCCCAGCACACATAAGGGGGATTACCAACAGACCCCTGGCAGTCTTCAAGCTGGCACTGGACAAGCACCTAAAGTCAGTTCCTGATCAGCCGGGCTGTGGCTCGTACGTTGGTTTGCGTGCAGCCAGCAGCAACAGCCTGGTTGATCAGGCTCTGATCCACCAGGAGGCCTGGTCACAGACCGGGCCGCGGGGGCGTTGACCCCCGGAACTCTCTCCAGGTAAACTCCAGGTAAACATCCCAGGTAATGGTAAACTGGTATGGGTCACATCCCAGGTAATGGTAAACTGGTATGGGTCACACCCTAGGTGTTAGTTAATGTTATCATAATGTATATATTTCACATAGGTGTTAGAAGGCTGACATGGGTAACATCCTAATGTTGGTATACTGGTATGAGTCACATCCCAGGTATTGGTAGACTGGTATGGGTCACATCCTAGGTGTTGGTACTCAGAACAAGTGTACAACGAAACTTAAACATTGTTTATGTTATCTTTGTCTTATGCTGTCTTTAACATATTCCATGCAACTTTTTTGTGACTATTATCATATGCATCAATCAAGTTAAAACTCCTTAAATTATCGAGAAATGCTTTAAAAATCCCTATCTGTGCACACACACAAGAGTAAACACCTATGAGAAAACTTGAGAAACTGCTTCCAAATCGGCACACTAAATCTAGTCTAAGAGAACTCCTGACCTAGAACATAGTGCAAAAATACCCGATAAAAGGTAAAACCAAGAATTCATTAAGTAGACAGGAGTTAAAACACAGGTGTTTAAATTTTATGGGAAATTACAGTGAGGGACCTTACACAGTTCTTTCAACCATTTTCATTCAGCCAAGGTCTGGCGAATAGGTTCGACTGCATGTTGCGAATACCAACAGCCTGTCTACCAGGAAGCCTAGCCCTAAGCCGTGAGCACAATAAGAGAGCATTGTATCAACATCTGTAGTCTCAGACTATTCAACATCTTACCAGAAGATATCAGAAACATTGATGGGACAAGTGTAGAAGTCTTCAAGACGGGGAAACTGGACAAGTATCCCCCAGGTGCCAAATCGACCAGGCTGTGATGATGTGGGTTAGCAATCCTCAGCAGCACAGTTGGGTTTTACCAGGCAAGGCCCCAGGACAAACCTGGCTCAGGGCCTGATCAAGGAAGATTATTATTATTATTATCAACACAAAGCGCTAAGCTCAGAAGTAGAATAACTCTCGAAACTCATCAAAGGTAATACAAAAGGGCCACGAGGCGGAATTTCTGTACTATGAGCATGTAGATTCCAAACCATCTCGTCAAAACTGGGGGTGTCCTATTAAGCAGTCTCTAAATTACTGACAAATCATTATCAAGGAGAATCGCTAAACCTGTAAGGGTCTTAGAACGTTAGTGAAATGGGAGAGCTCGAGTTTAATCAGATGGGAAAGGACTGGCCCCGTCAGCCTTCTCTAGGGTGTTAAAGGACAAAAACAAGGCATTAATCCGGCGATCAAACAAAAAAAGAAACCGCAAGATGTTTAATTTGACTGACAGTGCATTTCTGGAGGTGCACCACACCACTTCGTTTAACCAGACACCACTTTACAGTCTTAGACACCTTTATTTACTTTACTTCGCTATTAACCCAATACTATATATATTTATATATAGATATATATATATATTTATATAAGATATATTTTATATATATATATACCACACACACACACACACGAGGGTCATCCATTGAGGTCACAGTAAATCTCCAGGCGGTAGAACCAAAGTTTTTCAAATGGGCCACGGAAAACAAAATATGTTCAATGAGGGCCCAATTTCAGTTTACTCCGTTACCGGAAAACTTAAGAAAACAATTGCTAGAACGAAGTATAATACGAATTTCTAACCGTACGATAGAGCGAAAAACAACGTGAAGGGCTTGGGGGAGTGATAATATCAGAGGATTCATACTTGGGTCATTATCACATCTGCGAGAAAATGATAGGTTGGATTATGTGAACTTTCTAAAAACAAGACTGCCATGCTAATGATGCTCCTCTTTGAGTCCCTTGTTCTTCTAGATGGAATACTGCTGTACACTAAAAGCTTAAAATCAAGGTAGCTGAAAATACAGTTCAGTAAGCACCTTAATTACTAGGAACGTTTGAAGTCCCCTGATAGGACTCGTCCCAAATATGCACAAAGAACTTCAACTCCCTCCCGCCAACCCCCCGTCAAAGGACTCGGCAGGACGGTGCAACAACCCTCCAAAGAAATTCAAGTGGTACCATGATAACAGCTACTATAAGCGAAATTTGATGTTTCGACTTCCATTATACCTGTCAAACCCTTTGTGTTAGACCACTGTACCCTAAAGGGTTGTTGGGTTACTATTTCATAGAGGTAAAAAGCTACAAGTAGTTAAATTGTGGGAGGGCCTCAACCATATCCACCCCCCACCCCCCAAATGCTCGTTGGTCATCTCTTTCTCCTTGCTGTTTATTTCTAAATCTTTTATACTATTTTATGTCCTATGGTTATTCGTAAGCTGGTTTGACTAAGTAACCCATAATAGCATATAAAAGGTTAGTGTGTGATAAGAGCATGGCTCAATATGTTTTTTCGCCAGTCTTTCCATTTTCCATAACATCATTCTGTTTATTGTACAGTTAAACTGTTGCAATCGGCTAATGCAAAGGGACTCGTTTCGGCTTTTTATTGATGTTAGACCAAAACAAGCTTTGAAAACATTCCACAAACACGAGTCGAGAACTATTTTATTACAATAATGATAATTTTTTAAAAATTACATACTATATAGAACGTCCCTTTAGTCAAGCAGAGCATCTGGAGGTTAACTGGAGGTTATTCCGGGATCAACGCCCCGCGGCCCGGTCCATGACCAGGCCTACCGGTGGATCAGGGCCTGATCCAACCAGGCTGTTACTGCTGGCCGCACGCAGTCCAACGTTCGAGCCACAGCCCGGGTGATATGGCACTGACCTTAGGTATCTGGCCAGCCTCTTCTCTTGAAGGCAGCCCCCAGGGGCTTATTTGGTAATTCCCCTAATGCTTGATGGGAGGCTGTTGACAGTCTTGGGCCCGGACCAATTATGGTGTTTTCCCTTAGTGTAACCAATGGCGCCCCTTATTTTAATGGGGGCATTTTGCATCGCCTGCCCAGTATTTTATTTCGTGGGAGTGATTTCTGTTGTGCAGATTTGTGGACCAATTCCTTCCTGGATTTTCCAAGTGTAGATTATTGATATATCTCTCCTCCTGCCTTCAACGAGTACAAGTCAAGTGCTTCCAAGCGTTCCCGTAGTTAGGTGCTTGACAGAACTTATACGTGCTGTAAAGGATCTCTGTACAATCTCTCTAGATCTGCAATTTCTCCCTGTCCTTTGAAATGGAGATGTTAATGTACAGCAGTATTTACCAGCCTAGAGAGGAACATAGTGATTTCCCTCAAGGAAAATAGGTTATTTCTCCCAAGGATGCGGACCCACACAGTCGGCAAACAATCAGGTACCTATTTACTGTTAGGTGAATGGGACACCAGACTATTTTAAGGGAACATGCCCTAGTGCGTTTCTGCGTATCGGAGATCAAACCACGAATCTCAGTGTGAGTGTTGAGTGCTTAGTAACCTAGCTACGGTGTTTGGTTCCTATCTTGATTCTTGAACAAGTCATTAGCGATATATTCTCTTTGTTTATTACCAATGTTTATTCGTTTGAGTTGGCTCCTGAGTTCTTAAAATTACCCTTTGGACATCTAGCATCACAGCTGGCAGGCATCCCGCGGCTCTCTTTCCTTGTAGGATGTCTTATATAGGGGTGCCACACCTAACTGGGCCTGATCCCATTCCTTTCCAGTATTGCAAACCTTTGAAAATGTGGTGGCTGCAAACAAGAAAGACCTAGAGCTCTCATTTAACCCTATGTGGTCGTTTTGATGCAATCTCTCGTTTGCGATTATTGCATGCATTATAATTATATTTTTTTTACACAGTTGAATTTACAGATGATGTTATCGTACTTCAAAATTAATTGGGTTAGGTTAGTAGAGGAACAGGACCACGTGTTTCCTGACGCGGGTCTTAGTTCAAGTGATGACCGCAGCTGGAGCGTTTGGTCATCGACCTAGGGCCTTCCGTTGGATTACCGGCTTTTAAAAATTATGGTCATAATTAGAACCATTGTATTCAAATCAATTCAATCCAATCCTATATACGCAACCACATTGTGAACTGGGAGTATTTTCTGGCAAGGGGCAACGGGAAAAACAGGTACAAGGAGACTTGCCCCATGCGTCCTAGTGGTGATATGAACAAAAAGTGTTACCACTCAACTACGAGTTACACTAGTACCACTGAATGCAGTATAATTTAGGATACAAAACCAATACAAATTACTCAAAATTGAACCATGTGGACGAGGTGGTTTAATATTTAATGAAAGTCGTGACTTACAAGTTCAGCATCTAGGCAAATGTAGTCTTCTATGCATATGTTTCGTCTGGTTTATAAATGTGTTAAATATTTCCTATACTCAAGGGGGAAGAGGAAGGATGCTTTTGTTGCCGGTGAATGATCTGATCAGAGGAATTGGCGCACCTCCATTTCCTGGATCAATACTGCATTGCAACTGTCGTAAAAATAACATATTTCAATATACAAATGTCTTAACAACACACGCGCACGCACCGCAACCAAGTATAGGTTGTGTACTCAGGTATGGAGACTTGACTATGCACTCACATCACATATGGTGAGAATAGGAGTATGTAGTACGAACGCGCGCGCGTACCGCACGCACACAGAATAGGCAATGAGACGATTAATAAAATTAATTTCGTTGAACTGAGAAAACAAGCCGTAATGGGAATATTTTTTTTTTTGGGGGGGCTTCCTCGGTTCAATATACATACTATAATACATAGCACAACAAAGAGTACATTGTATTTTATTATATCTATATAATATATAACAACTCTATATTTATATATATATGTATATATATATGTATGTATGTATGTTGTATGTGTGTGTGTACTCACCTAGTTGAGGTTGCAGGGATCGAGTTCCTAGCTCCTGGCCCCGTGTGTGTGAGTGCGTGCTTTCAGAACCTGTGTAAAAAATTTTTATAAAAGGTTGTGAAGCCTATTTAACAAACGTTCCCAACGTTTGCAGCGCGTGAAATAAAAACGTTGCTGGTGTAGTGTCCACTGGTGCATTACTACTGTGGCTACAGCAAACGATACTATATCTGGATCATGCACGCGTTAACTACTCCACTTTGTCCCAGGAACTATCCAGGTATACCCCCGACCCCCCCCAACAAAGATGTTTAGTGGGGTACCTCTAACACAAACACCAGACAAGAAGGCACTCTAAATCAGCTGATTACCTTGTCCACCACACACAGAAAAGCAGTTTTGAATCAACCGATACCTTATCCTCCGGCCACAGTGGAGGGTTGCTTTGAATTAGATACCTTGTCCTCACTCAAACTAGAGGGGGGAGCAGTTTTGGTATCAGGTGGATACCTTGTCCTCACCCAGACAGTGAAAGGTAGCTTTGAAATCATGTAAATTCCTTGTTAGCCCAGATAGAGGTAGGTAGCTTTTGATCTATTTATCCTTGTCTCCAGTCAGGAAGGTTTTTTTTTTTGAATTACCTTTTCCTCACAGAGTGGAGGCAGCTTTGAATCAGTGATAACCTTAATCCCACCCAGATTTAGTATTATTACAATCAAGGGGGAAGCGCTAAACCACGGAGGGAATATTACAGCGCCTGGGGGGGTATGTGGAAGGCATTCAGGCTTAATTTTGGGGAACTGAGAATCAGATCCAATTCCTAAATCAAGAGGCCTCACAAACATCAAGGAAACTTCCCTTGAGGGGATCCTCACCATGAGAGGCAGCTTTGAATCAAGCTGATACCTTGCCCTCCCTCACTGCACCGCCGTTAAAATCAATACCTTGTAGAAATTCAACTAGAGGAGAACCATCTGGTGGTTTCAGCATACCTCATATGGTCTTTTTGGGTGGACTCGTGGTTACACAAATGTTGAGCCGTCACTATGGCTACTAGTACAAGTAAAAGTGAGGGAAGCGGAGGCCGCACACAGGAACAACACCCGATCACTCATGGTTCCATCCTACACTGAAGCTCACAGTCACACAGCAGCTCCCTCCCTCCTCCCTCCATCACACGTAAACAGGACACTCCACTCTCACCCCGTGGGGAGGGACCACAACCCACCTATCTCCCTCAAAGGTGGCAGCCTTCATAATTGAAGGGCTCCTCGTCTGGTATAATCGGAGTTACAGTAGGCTCTCATATGTACGTGTTTTTGTAAATGAGCTTGAAAAAGTGCACTCAAAACCAGAACAGCGTTTACAATGAATACATTATTCCACGTGCTTGACAATTTGGCGAGTTACCTTTTTATCACACTTATCAAAAAATTAAATACGAACCCTATACATAATGAGGTTTATAAGTAGCTGACGTAACTTCACCTTCTTAGGTGAGGGTGCAAGTAAGGTAACATGATTATCTCCTATTTCACAGCATCTCTATGCCTCCCATGGATTTTAAAAAATTCTCGTGAATGATATATAATAATCTCGGTACTTAAATAATTAACTATCTTCGTGAACAATGGTAACATATAGCTATTAAACTATGATGAGTATTAACTGTGATCGCTACTTCATCATATAGTATTATAACCGGGACTAGATGAGGTGAAAAATGGCTGTGATTGCCGACACAAAATGTGACCGACGTCCAGGACCGAAACGTTTTTCGGTAAACGTTCGTTTGTTTACTCACGTGTCTTTCCAACAAACTGGGTATGTTTCACTTGCTGTGCGGGCTCAGACATGGATCCCATACCCAGGCCTGTGGCTTGGGTCGATAAGCACTCAGTTCACATATAAGTGTCGTGTTCGATCCCGGCACGGGTGGAATCGTTGGGCTCCGTTTCCATACGCCTGGTGTCCCTGTTCACCTAGCAGTAAAATAGGTACCAGGGTGTTATGACGACTGCTGTGGGTCGCATCCTGGGGGGGAAAGGCAAGACTGAACGACCCAGTGGCAAAAAAGACAGTCCTCGATGACACACTGACTATCTTCGGATTGAACTCACGAAATCGTAATGACACATTGTAAAACAAAACATCACATGGGCCGGAGGATAGAACCGCGGGTTCTATCCCGCCCGTGGTATGTGTATCTAGGATTGGATTGGGTGGACTAACACTCCCCGGGTTAAAAATCCCAATAAATCTTATCTTACCTCAACCTTAGCTCTCTCACCTCAACTTCTAATTCCCTCTACTTTACCTGGAGGTTATTCGGGGATCAAACGCCCCCGCGGGCCCGGTCCTGACCCAGGCCTCCCGTTGGATCAGTGCTTTTCAACTAGGCTGTTAATGTGGCCGCACGGCAGTCCAACGTACGAGCCAAGCCCGGCGATCCGGCACTGACTTTAGGTATCTCACACCCCCCCCCCCCCCCCCCCCCCCCCACCCCCCCCCCCCCCCCCCCCCCCGTCCTGCTATCTCTTGAAGGCTCAGCCAGGGTTTATTGGCAATTCCCTAATGCTTTGATGGGAGGCTGTTGAAACAGTCTTGGGCACGGTCACTTATGCGTGTTTTTACTTTGTGTACCAATGGCGCCCCTACTTTTTATTGGCGGGATTTTGCATTCGCCTGCCCAGTCTTTTACTTTCGTAGGAGTGATTTCTGTGTGCAGATTTGGGGACCATTCTTCCAAGATTTTCCAAGTGTAGATTATGTTATGTCTCTCCCTTCCTGCGTTCCCAACAAGACAAGTCAAGTGCTTCCAAGCGTTCCCAGAAGTTTTAGGTGCTTGACAAGAACTTATACGTGCAGTAAAGGATCCTCTGATACACTCTCTAGATCTGCGATTTCACCTGCTTTGAACGGAAGATGTTAATGTACCAGCAGTAATCCAGCCTAGAAGAAAAACAAGTGATTTGAAAGGATCATCATGGCTTGGTCATCTCTCGTTTTGAAAGATTTCATTATCCATCCTATCATTTTCTTTGCACGTTGCGATCGTGGCCACTGTTGTGATACTTGAAAGTGAGATCCTCAGACATTACTACTCCGGTTCCCTTAATCTATTTTTCCGCTCTATTGTATGGCGGAGTCAGTTTAGTATACTCTGTTCTGTTATTATTCTCCTACAGTTTTCCATAACGGAGTTAGTTGGATCATCCTTGTCCACTGCACACATTGAACATCATATTGTTTACCGTTGCCCACTGGAAAACTTTGTTTAATCTTCTTGGAGGTTAACCGCTTTCCTCAGCAAGACAGCCTCATGCAGATCCTAGTATCATCCGCAAAGGATGATACGGTGCTGTGGTGTATATCTCTGTTTATGTCTGATATGAGGATAAGGAATAAGATGGGGGCGAGTACTTTTGCCTTGTGGAACAGAGCTCTTCACTATGGCGCCTCCGATTTAACTCTGTTGACCACTACTCTTTGGTTCGATTTGTTAGGAAGTTGAAGACCCATCTCCCCATTTTCCCCAGTTATTCCTTTAGCACGTATTTTATGGGCTATTACGCCATGATCGCATTTGTCAAATGCTTTTGCAAAGTTGTGTATATTACATCTGCATTCTGATTTTTTTCCCAGTGCATCCAAGGCCATGTCATAGTGATCCAGTAGTTGTGAGAGGCAGGAGCGACCTCCCCGGGAACCCATGTTGCCCTGGATTGTGCATTATTTTTTATTATTATAATAAAGGGGGAAGCGCTAAACCCCGGAGGTTTTATACACGCCTGGGGGGGGGATGTGGAAGGCATTCAGGCTTAATTCGGGGAACTGGAGCACAGATCCAATTCCCAAAATAAAGGGAGCCCCTCACAACATCTGGATTGTGCAGTTTTTGGGAACCCAGGTGATTTGCAATCCTGTTTCTTAGCACTCTTTCAAGATTTTTTATGATGGGGGGACGTCAGAGCTATTGGTCTATAGTTCTTAGCTAATGCTTTGCTGCCACCTTTTATGGAGTGGGGCTATATCCGTTGTTTTAAGTGACTGTGGAATTTCACCCATGTCAAGCCCCTTTCCTCCATAGTGTATTTAGGGCACGCGAGAGGGGTTTCTTGCAGTTTTTAATGAAAACAGAGTTCCACGAGTCTGGGCTGGGGCTGAGTGCATAGGCATGTTGTCAATGGCTTTTTCGAAAATTTTCCCAATCTAACCCAAGACTGATTTAAATAACAATAAACTGGAGATTCTATGGTTTGAAGTGCTGCTTCCCAAGACCAAACCCTCTTAGTAGGAAACTAGTTACCGCCCTCCTACCAGGGCCAGTTCTTAGAAGACTTTTCCAGAGTCTTGTCCGGAGTTGAAAACAAAGCGAGACAATAATAACTGGGCGACTTTAATATCTGTTTTCAGCAGCAAAATAACGGGCTATGCCAAAAGGTATAAGCAAATTCTAGGATTAAATAGTTACACTCAACTAATTAATACTCCAACCCGGATCACACAGTTTTTCAGCCACCCTAATTGACCACATACTTTGTAACCGCTCTGAGAACATTAGTCAGTCAGGCGTCATTACCACAGGTCTTAGTGATCATTTCATCATTTCTGCACCAGGGAAAAAAACTAGGGATAGGATAGGCCTACACAGGACAATAAAAATGAGGTCAACTAGAAACTACAGTAAAGAAACACTGGTAAATAGGCTACACAATTGTGACTGGACAGAGATAACAAGTTGCACGGACGTAAACGATGCCTGGGAAAAAAATTTAAAAAAAATGTTCACTACCATCCTTGATAATATTGCACCAGTTAAAGAGGTTAGGATTAACGAAGAACTGAACCCTGGATGAATTTCTGGATATTAGATAAAATGAAATTCAGAGACCAGCTGCTAAAAAAAATTTAAAGCAAACAGACAGGATATTGAGCACTAAAAGAATTCCAAAGGGTGAGGAACAGAGTACAGAGATTATAAAAGGGGCAAAGGCCAAAACATCGCTCAAAAATTGAAGGTAT